>KV745003.1:0-60180 GCA_001692735.1 Lepidopterella palustris CBS 459.81 | reverse complement strand
CCCCCTCCCACAAAAAACCCCACATCGCCCACTGGCGATCTACCGGAGCGCTGAAAGGAGATACAAAAGAGAATTCCTGAATATTTCCGTTTCCGATGCCAATCAATCTGATCTGGAACAAACTGAGTCGGTTGCTGATAGACCTGGTCTGAAACACACCGAGTCAGTTGATGATGGGCTGATAATTGAAAAGATGACAAGAAAATTCAAATCCAACTTGAACGGACCAACGAAAGCACTATGCGTCTCCTCTTTCCACCTAGCATCCTCTCCAGCTTTTCTTCAAGAAAACGCAGTGCTTAGATGGGAAGCAGACTTATGTGGAAAGGATAAGAATATTGTAACGACGAGCTAGTAAACCCCACAGTTTCAGGGGTAGGGTTAGCGACGGGTTACCCCACAGTTTTAGAGCTACTTTACCCCACAATTTTTAGTAGCAAGGAAAGCTGTGCAACTTGCTGCCTTATATATCATAGAATAGCTTATCTCCATATAATTAGTTAATTTTTCTACTTTTAAAATGTATATGTTATAAAATATAAAAGTATTGACGCAAATTAAAGTTTTATCAGAGAACCTCTAATTTGTATGCACCTCAGAATAAATCTAGCTATTTTTCCCCAACAATGGTTGCAGGTGGATGATGGCGGGTCAACTAAGATATTGATGACACACACCTTTTAAAGCTTCGCCGTCTTAATGATTAGCCAAATATTGGCATTTATAAACAGCGACATGACCCCAGGTGTTTCTCGCACTCTGGCTGTTTGTGAAAATCAGGTTGTTCTAAGCGATTTGCAACTCTCCCATTTTTGTACCATCCGTCAAACAGAAGCTAGACACTCGGTGTAGTGACGTCTCCAAAGACACACTTGATTTCTCATGGCGTCCTCAACCTCGAACGGGACTCACAAGTGGCCTCTCCCAACTCAACCATTCATCCACGGCAAATATGTCGATTCCAAAGGAACGGAAAAATTGACGCTACGCTCCGCAGTTGATGACTCTCTGATATCTGATCGTGAGGACCCCCTTCCTCAAGAACTCTACTCGCAATAGTTGCTAATGTATTTATGGTGCTGTAGAGGTTCAGGTTGCAAATGCTGCAGATGTAGATATAGCAGTCGAATCAGCGGAGCAGGCATTAAAAGTTTGGCAGGGTTTGCCATTCGTATGTTCCCACTACCCTGAATGTGGGACCACCATGGTTAACATGTCTGATAGGAAAACCGACGCAAGGTTATGGAGCGTTACGCAGACCTAATTGTTGAACACGGGGATCACCTAGGTTATTTAGAGACCATTCTGAATGGCAAAGAGATCATGTTCTCAGGCACACATGAGCCGAGGGCGGCTGCCAATCTCTTCAATTGTTAGTGGCGATTTTTGTTTTTCTTCGGTGCCCGATTTCGTCCATGCATCTAATATAAAATGACCAGATTTTGCCGGATATGTAGATAAGTTAGATGGAGATGCTGTCTCATCAGATGACGGATATCTCAAGGTAGAAGACCCACCCCATCAACTAAGGGCAGCTAGCTACTGATTCTGAGGTCTGTTGTGACGTGCGAAGCTTACCAGACCAATAATAGATAATTCGCCATGAACCTTTTGGCATCTGTGCAGGTATCAATGCCTATAACAGCCCTATCATCACCTTCGCAATGAAAGCTGCCCCAGCTCTTGCCGCCGGGAACGTCATTATCAGCAAAGCAAGCGAGACCAACCCATTCTCCAGCTTATACCTTGGCGAACTCGCCATCCAAGCGGGAATCCCTCCAGGTGTTCTCAATGTTCTTATTGGAACAGTGGAGTGTGGTTCAGCTCTCGCTACACACATGAAGATCCGGAAGATAAGTTTCACGGGCAGCGTCGTTGTTGGCAAGAAAATTCAAGTAGCCGCCGCGCAGTCGAACCTGAAAAGCGTCACACTAGAACTTGGAGGCAAGACGCCCGTTATTGTTTTCCCGGATGCTGACATAGACCTCGCGGCAGCGGACAGCTATGGATTTATGCGTCTTAATGGCCAGGGATGCGTGCTTGGGACACGAATCTTTGTACACGAGGACGTAGTAGATGAATATGTCACAAAACTCAAGGTCAAGCTCGAACACTACCGTTCCACGCTGGGTGCGGATCCGTTCGACAAGAACACCATTTCCAGTCCTCTATATCACCACCGCCAACGGGACATAGTAGTATCGTTTCTTGACCAGGGCGGCAAGGAGGCCAAAGTACTCACGGGTGGCAAAGCCTTCGGCGACAAAGGTTGCTACATCGAACCTACATTGTTTTACAAGCCAAAGCCTGATGCACGCGTCGTCCGCAATGAAATATTCGGCCCTGTCGCTGTCATTGACACATTTACCGATGAGGATGATGTTGTGAGGAGAGCCAATGATACTGATTACGGCCTGGGCGCCACCCTATACACCAAGGACCTCAGCAGAGCCGTTCGTGTGTCTACTCAGCTCGAAGCTGGAACGGTGACTGTCAACAACTCGTACTATGTGCACCATGCAATGGCGTTTGGCGGCTGGAAGAGTAAGCCACGTTTTATTTCTCCAATTCTTTTGTAAACACCTGCTTATCGCTCATTACGTCATAGACAGTGGAGTCGGTCGCGAAAATGGCAAATACGGTCTTCTTGAGTACACGCAGACGAAATCATTGGTTTTCAAGTAAGTTTCCTTGCATCTACCTGCAAATGGGTGCTGTTTGAAGAGTCCGCTGACCCTTGATCACATTATAGATACTAGGCCCCTTTATCTCAAGGCCGTAGGTTTTTCTTACTTGTCGGTATCTACAAAATTGATAAAACAATATATTAAATCAAAAAGCCTAAAATTTATTCCGTTCTTATTCTAAATTGAATAGCCCGTCTTAGTAGAAACTATTCAACTAACCTAATTAATAAATTTATTCTTTATTTCTATATTATATTTTTTTTCTTATATATTATTATCTCTTGCTTAACGTCTGTTGCGGCTCCCTTATGGGTCTATGCAGACTGTGTACCTAGCAATAGTAAACTAAAAACCTCTGGGATATGGGGAAAAACACTGTTAGGCTGCCACGCATGTACCTCGCCTTATGCATACCTCCATGGAGGGTATCGGATATCCTTAAATCCCTGTTTTCCTTTTAACCCTTGCTTCCGTGTATTAAGTGTGTCAATGGTTTGTATATGAAGTGACCGCCCCGGCTCCTTACAACTTCATTGTATGTATATATATGTATGTCGAATCAGCTAAGAAACGCACGTGTAGAGACGTCCACAGGTCACTACTTCGTGGCGTCGCCCTTTCCTACCAAAGGGCGAACGGGATATGCTTGGGCGTCTTTTCCTAGGCCCTAACTAGGTCCCTATATTTAGAGGTGCTACTTACGCAAGGTCGTAGGGGGATAATAACTCCCTTATATACCGCCAAGTCGGCTAAGAAAGATTTAGGCTACTAGGTAGTAGGATAGGTGTACATATAATTTATAATTAATTTACTTATAAAAAAGAATTCAAATTTCATAATTATATATACTAGTACGTTATATATATATATACTTTTTCTTTTAGCTAGCTAATATTAATTAAAAAAAAAATTTATTTAATATATAACACTATTTAATACTGCATCTACTTTGGTCTTTACTATTAGTCAATTGGTAATTACGCGAGTGGCTAAATCTCCTTAATTAGGCGAGCATATAGAATCCGAAGTTAGTTCAACTTCTTATAGCCCTAGTTCTATGGCGTACACAAATATCAATTTATTAGTCACATTATCGATTACATACAGTTTACAGACCTACTAATATATCTTAAACACGGTATCAAACTTAGTGCCTGGCTTCCCGTCCTGTTTCTTCGAGAGATGGTGTTACGCGTTTTATCTCTCATTATTTCTATCATGCATATCATCCACTCAAACCCAACCACGCTCCCCATAGTTCCTTGAAGCCTCCAACCAAAAGCCACACACTGCGCCAATCTTCCACCAAACAAAGCTCTCAGAACTTTACATCTCATCTAATCCTGTTCTTATACAGATTTCAATTCTAACTCTCATTCGTGGTTATACTAACAAGATACAGGAAACATATAGAGAGGTAGGTGCTAATAGCCTCATCAATTTTATCTAAAGCCGTGTTTCGCTTAACCTATCTAACTGCTTTGATGTTAGTTAAAAAAACAATTGCTTCCTGCAATACGAACCTACCTGAGACCATGTACAATGCTGTCCGCAATTTTCGAGCTCAGCGACATGGTTTAAAATACCCCAGAGTAATCGGCATTCGGATCCAACCCATTTTTGGCGTACTCCACCAGGATATTGTCAAAGTTGTTATAAGTTGTAACCAGAAACTTTCCTTCCCGGATGCCTTTCACGAACTCCCGAGCTGCATCTGCCGCCGGCATAGCACGCTTTAAAAATGCTTTTACATGTTCTTCGGGGATTCCAGAACGCCCCTGGATAGCTTCTGTCAACGTCGAGCCTGGATAGACAACAGTGACTCCGATGCCGTACTTCTTCAACCCGGCGGCCAAGGCTTGGCTCATAGAAATATCTGCGGCCTTGCACAGGTTGTAAGGCAGTCCCATGGCCGCCCACTCTGCCTTTGGTGTGATGCCGTTAGGTGAAGACGTATTAACAATCCAGCCGCTTTTGCGTGCCATCATGTCGTTCACAAAGGCTTTTATGATCCGTAGGTAACCAAGGACACTGATATCAAGCGCCCGCCGGATAATGTCGATATCGATGTCCTCGACGGATCCTTGTGGAGCCCAGAAGGCATTGTTGTGAAGAATGTCTGGTACACCAATGTCTTTGATTATCTGGGCACCGAGAGACGCGATGCCAGTATCACTGGCCAGGTCACACACAAACGCGTGAACAACGTAGCCTTCTTTGCGCATGTCGGCCGCTGTAGCATCCAGCTTGTCCCCGAGGATGTCGAGAATAATTAGATGCGCTCCGTGTTTAGCGTATTCAAACGCTACCGCACGTCCGATGCCGCGCGCTGCTCCGGTTACTAGAACCAGCTTGTCTTTGAGATCCAGCATCGCTTCGAAGTTTTAAATTGAAGATAGGAGATAATGGTTTTTGGAAGAGAGGACAGAGAGAAAGGATTCCAAAAGTGCCAAATAAAATCAGCGGTACGGCATTAATCTCCTTATCTAAAATTTATTCTGTATCCGGGAAGTCAATACCTTCTCATGTAGCCGGACAAAGTTTTCGCATTAGTCGTCGCATTGAGGTCTTCTCTTCCGCTACCGAGCATCTCTGCTTTTCGGCTAGGGCTGAAGCCGTGCCCGATGCGCAAAGCGGATGACAAATAGTGAAAGAGCCGACGCCGCGTTTTCCAACATATTAGTTTTGATTGCAATAGTATATTTTTAGGCCATAGTTGAAACGGCGCCGTCACAACATCAATTCCATTTCAGCAGACTTTATGTTAAGATCTGTTACTTTGTCGTGCCATTAGATATTTTAGAGGTCTGCAAGACTCTATCTAGTAGAGCATTTTGGAATAAACCCGCATAAAGGATTCTTTCCACTCTCGGAGAAGCTTCATTCCTTAAATATCCTTTGGTAATTAAATATTGAATGCACAAAGCCTTAACAGTTTCCCATAGCAAGTCTCCTAGCTTCAACATATGCCATTTCACCAATTACGACTCCGAGCAGCTGGAATGAAGACCTCTCTCTGCTGCAGGCGTCTAAAAGCTGTGATTCACAACTCCGTCCACTCTCGATCTGATCAAAATCTTCATCTCAGGGTTTGGCATCAGATCAGCCCCCATCTCCATGGGCTTTGGCCTATCAGTCGTCCCTTCCGGAAACTTCAACTCATACTTCGTCAGCAAATGCACCAGGATAATCTTGATTTCGTTGGAAGCAAAGAACCGTCCCGGGCACGCGTGCTTGCCATGGCCGAATATAATAGAATCGTTGCTCGTGCTGACAAATTGGTACTTGGTTGCACCACCGGGCTGCTGGCTCAGGTTGTAGAAGCGGTGACCGTCAAACTTTAAAGGATCTTGATAGACGGATGGATCTACCGACCTCAGGGTAGGGACGCCAAGGGTGGCTCCTTTTGGGATAACAGTGCCATCGGAGAGAGTGACGGTTTCTTCGGCGACTCGATTCACAGGCACTGCGATAAAGTTAGATAGCCGAAGCAGGAGGCATCTAATAACCCTGCCTTTTTCTTTCTGGGTTTTATTTGCGTATCAAATGAGTTGCGAAGCCAAGATCAAACGCACGAGGCACTTACACATAGTTACTGGAGTCAACCGTGCACTCTCCTTCATGAAGCTGTCCATTAGTTTAAGTTTCGTCAGCGCTGTTTTATCCCACTTCCCATGCTCTTGAAACACTCTACTAATCTCCTCTCGCAAGAGTTCAATATACTCTGGATGCGCCATCAAATCATAAAGAATGTTAACAAACGTAACAGACGTTGTGTGGACGGCACCAAGAGTATAGTTCAGCTGACCATACACGGGATCACAATGTAATCCCTTCGCCTCGGCTGCAGATTGCACCCATTGCAACGCATCGACGTGCTTCTCGACGGGCTTTCCCGCCTTCCGATCCTCTTCTTGTGCCAGTCGCCTGGCAGCGAGCTCCGGTTCGATGAGCCGACGTGCAGCTTTGATAGACGCGCGCAACCTGCGCGTCTGGGGGAGGAACCAATGCACTAAAGGGCGCAGAACAGGCGGGCAGAGGCGCAAGACATAAGCAGCGGTAAAGAAGTCGACGGTGTAATCGACGGCGATTTTGAGCCATTCTTCGTTGCGGGAGAGGGCGGGGACGAAGATGCGGGTTGAGAGGCGAGCGATTATTTTCAGCGCGGCTTTATCGAAGTAGTATTCGTGCCATTCTGCATTGGCCATTAGAACTGTGACAGTAGAGGAATGGGTTAGGCTGGAGTGAGGCACCTGTGCTGAAGGGAAATAGCTCTTCAAGAGTTATGGATGTTTCGGAGGAGAGTATTTCGGTTATTTGACCTGGAAGAGTACTTGAGAATTTGTTCTCATAAACAACGCTCATCATTGTCGAAAATGAGTGGGATATAATTGTGCCCTACCAAGGGATTGAGTGAGGCCAATCCTGACCGAATTCACGAAGACATCGTTCTCCACGGCAGGAATAAACCCCTGAAAGCCCGGGTAGGTGGTAAAAAAATGCTAATCTAGTGAGAATCGGCCTCTTCCTTGAAGATTTAAACTTCAGGTACCTGTTTAAGCCATGCCTTGAATGTCATGCGGTCATCATTTCTGATCTCATCCATCGTAGCAGGAGGCAAAATGATCAAAGGCCCACAGTTTGCGATAACTTGAAATGGGAAATTTGTCTGGTACGTCAGTGCTCTGGAAGCACATGCATTATCTGTCTTCAAAACCTTGGAGTCCTTACCTTCTGCAGCCCCTCATTCATAAGGCTCTTCGCTGACGAGAGCCAGCGTTGTTTGGCTCGCCAGGTACTCTCATCTCTTCCGATTTTAAGAAAGCCGGAATATGGACGATCATTGAAGTAGATGGAAACCGTCAAAATTATTATGAACACTGTCACAGCGATAGCGACTGTACCACCAATACCATTTCCTAGGAGAATGGATGGGATGGATGTCAAAGTCGAATGTGCCATGATAGATTGAGATTTGTTGAAAACGTAGGTGCACGGCATGCCTTACCCTACATACTTTGTACATCGCCCATATCTTGTAGTCATCGTGTAGAGATAATGCAAGGTAATTAACATCTACCCGGATGCTTCCAGTATCCGATCTCCCGGAACGGAGCGACCCTTCACCCTTGAATCTCTCAGTAGTGATTATCCCCCGGATTTTGCCCCGCTTCTCCAGCTTCTCCAGATTTTGCACGAGTCAGCTAGTGGGTCCCACTTGGTAGGTTGGGCAAGCTTTTTAAATAGTTCGGCCCGGGCCACTACGATTTGCAGAGTACGTAGTGGATACAGGCATAATAATGATAATAATAATAATAATGGCGATGATTTCATTACGCCCGGAGGCACTAAGCCTAAAGGGAGCTAATACTATACAGCATGTTGAAGTGTAAACCACGAGTGCAGCGGGGAACGTGTTCAAATGTTGAAAAAAGCTTCAATTGTATAATTACTAGCTAAGCTGCTAGAGAGAGGCCTCTATTGCCCGAGAAGTGAGTAGCAGTAACGGATTTAGACAATTTTAAGTTGGAGTATAATGACCGCC
The DNA here is from genome assembly GCA_001692735.1 of Lepidopterella palustris CBS 459.81. Lineage (NCBI taxonomy): Eukaryota > Fungi > Ascomycota > Dothideomycetes > Mytilinidiales > Argynnaceae > Lepidopterella > Lepidopterella palustris. Next base: position 51,948 of record KV745003.1, on the reverse strand, counting down.
AATTTACACAGCAAAATTATGGAAATGGACGAGGTGGGAGGCTAAGTGACTCGGTAACAGCCAGGGGTGTTAGTTCACATGAAGAGGAGTCTGGAGAGGCAAGGGCTAAACGCAAAGGGAAAATTTAGAGATTCCAGTGAGAGTGGGAGGAGACTCCCGCACTAGGTCGATATTCTATAAGTGCATGGAAAGGCGGGGCGGAGTTGAAAATAATTTTCGTAATTCTTGATTCGGAGTTGGGACATGCAGTCAACAAACTAATTCTGTATGAGAAAAGAGAGGTAATGAGCAGAGCGAGTACACGGAAAGGAACAGAAAGAGCTCGAAAGAATGTTGTCATATTAGCGATCCAAACCCGTTCAATCCACTCGACCCATGCTTTATTCCCAACGCATAACATTCTACTTGCGCACCTTGATTCTCACGCCATTGCTGTCCGGATGATATAGCGGCGTAACACCATCTCCAATAATCTCCAGATCATGAAAGGTAGTCTCGTAAATCTCTAGCCATCCCTTATCGCCCGGAAACTTGACCTCACTGCTACCATACTGGACAAAGACGGTCGCAAGCGCAAGATACAGCTCAGCATAAGCAAGATTAATACCCACGCATTGCCGAGTGCCGCGCGAGAAGGGCACGAGATACTTGTCGAGGCCTGGATCCTCGATGAAGCGCTCGGGTCGAAAGTGCATGGGGTCTTCAAAGTAGACGGGCGAGTGATGGATCAAGAGGCCTGTCATTGAGAGTGGAATTCCAGGTCGCAGGACATATTGTTTCTCCTTTGGCTTTTCACCACCTTTGCTGGGGATCTTGGCGGTATAGACAAGCGTCTCGTTGGTCGCAATACGTTGGAGCCTTGTGCTGATTCCACTGCTAGTGCGTAGGCCTTCTTTGATGACGGCTGAGAGGTACGGGAGCTGCTCGAGCTTCGCGACTGAAGGTAGCTGGGTTGGATCCGGGATTACGGCGGCGAGCTCGGTCTTCAGCTGCCTCAATTGGGCCGGCTGCTGTAGCAGGTAGTAGGTGATATCTGATAGTGCAGCGGCTGTAGTCAGAGTTCCGGCGATAACGGTTACCTGGCCATCTTGCCAAAGCCGCTCGGGAGTCTTTTCACGCTCGGGTAGATCACTGTTGAGGATCTCGTGGAAGATGGTTGTCTGATTCATGTATTTAGGATCGTCTCGGTGGGAATAGATATCGGAAACATGGCCAATAATATCCTGCACCATAAGGGGGTGTAATTCAGCACGGAGGAGATATCAATCGAGAACGAGATGAAGCACGCTTTGGCAGTGTTGGTGGGTGCGATCAAGAGCACTTACTTTGTTGAGCTTGATGTAGACTGCCATCTCAGGATTAGCCATGGTTTGTGCGCTATCTGGAAGAATCTTCATCAGAGTTAAGACCCATGGCATTTGCTTCACAAAGTGGCCCAATCGAGCACCAATCTCGCCTGCAATCTTGAAGCTAGGGTCGAAGTCCGGAGCATCCACACGATGATCATTGCGTCCAAAGGCATACTCCATTGCAATATCTGCCAAGATCAGCGCCTCAAGGTAGAGAAATAGAGCCAGAAAAAGACCACACCATTCGTTAGTGCTGCATATGCCAATGACACAACCATGGGTTCTTCGGACATTTGGAACTCTTGGAATCGGCACATCAACTTGTTCAGCACCTCCTCAATACGTGGCTGCAAGCTTCGGACTTTTGCTTTTGAGAAGTAAGGGTTCATCGCGCCTCTGCGCATCCTATGCTGTTCATGACCAGGAGTGCCAAAGGCCGATTCAGGCAAGCCCGATTGATTGGTGAAGAAGGTCCATTTGTCGCGCTTCCGGGTTGCTCCCGTGTAAATTTCATCGTAGTAATCCGCGTCTTGGAAGTGCACTTCTTCGGGGTTGATGCGAACGATTGGGCCATACTTTTTATGCATGTCTCTAATTTTCCAGATATATTGACCGCTGCACGTGACATCGTAGTAAAATTCGTACCTGATGTCTTGTTATGAGCTCGACTTGTAAGTGAAAATATCCCCCAATACCCTCAAATATTCTCCAAATACTCACCAATAGGTCAACTTTGCTAGGAGAGGCCCAGGGATCTCTCTAGCGGGACTAAGGTACAGGCGGTGGAAGCATAACCCAAGGACATATGCTCCCGACAAGAGCACAACGGTGTACAATGCCAAAATCGTTCGGGATACATCGAAGCTGTAAAGTGCAGCCATGGCTAACGAGCGGGCAATAACTCTGGGCAAATGTTAACGATAGCACCACATACCGTGGTCAGAGAAGTAGCACAATATGCATAATTTTGCTGCGGAACAAAGCGGGGGATGAGACGTACTTGCAAATTCCCCATGGGATTGCGCCAAGTTGCGGCCTGTTTTTTGAGGCACAGGGACCGGACCAAGATAAGATACGCAGTAGCCTAAGTCCGAAACGGGTTTTTTGCATGGAGATGTTGCATAAGCGAGTGTGCTTTTGAGTGCATTTTGGTGCAAAGAAGTCTACAGGGTGTTTTTCGACGAGCTTCAAAAGTAATTAGGGGTCACACGACAAAATATCCAGTCTATGTAACAAAAGTAATGGACCGTTTCTCTCCATTTCTTCTTATCACTACTGTAAACAGACAATTGGAGTCTGAGAAGAGGACGTGAAGTACAACTTGCGTGTGAAAGTATAACCTGCGAATAACACCCAGGGATTACGATCGCTCTAAAAAAAAAGAAAAAAAGAGTGGAAATCGAGCCTCTACAAACCCTGAATCTCACGTTTTATCCCTGTTTTATGAGAGCGCGAACCTCGGGGTTCCCGGCTACACCTCCAATTGGACGTAACGCTGCCAGTCATGCGCGCATGGCCGAGTCCGCAAATACCTCTACATCCCCTTCATCGACTTTGACCCTTCGCGAGACGAAAAGTCAAGAACTTCCTTGAACCTTGAACTGTAGTTGTGCTTCTGCTTCTCAACCCACTCCGACCACCGCATGACTATCGCACCTTGTATACCAGGCTAACTTCCATGAACTCGCAAATCGAAGAGCATGCTGACAATGAAGCATGGTCTGGGACAGATCAAGGCGTCCATATAGATGTACAGGAATGATTTTCCTGCCCCACTAAGCTCGCCTTTGCTAACTGTCCAACAGAGCCTGGAGGAATCCAGTAGCGATGTCGACTCGGCATTTGGCGGAAGGTACAGACAGCATCCATTGCATACTGTTTTGCAGGCGTATACTGATACTGACTATAGTGACAATGCTTCCATGTTGACCATGTCCATATCATCTTCAGTAATGGATTACGTGTAGGAACTTGTATATCCCCCTTTCCGATTGGTCGGGCTAACTCCTCATGGAGATACGAGGTGAAATACTAGCAAAACAATTTCTGTTGATTTTTATTCTTACTTTCCTATTAGAATGGTAGAAGATATCATCGATTCCACGATGGCGAATATATCTTTGTATGTTTTACCACCCGTAGAGTCACAGGAGGATATATTTTGATTCCCTTTTTAATAATTGGCATCAGCCAAACGATGAAAAAGAGCAAGATCGACTCGATATGCTCCACCACATTTATCTTTTAATACAAGGCGGATCCCTCTCCACAGCTCCTATCACGTCGCCGAACCGGGTCCTCGACATAGGTGCTGGAACTGGAATTTGGGCATTAGATTTTGCAGAGTGCGTTTCAAATTCTGAACACGCTCCTCCAGTCTTACTGACTCCGCTCCAGCCAGTTTCCAGAAGCAGAAGTCCTAGGTACTTACCCAGCCGACCGCGTTATCTAAGAGAATGTATGCGTCTAATCACAATCTACCAGGCATCGACCTAAGTCCTATTCAACCAAATTGGTATGCAAGAACCACGTAACCGCTCCACCATCTCCCCACTAACACTCAAAATCACAGGGTCGCCCCAAATTGCCGCTTCCTGGTGGACGATCTTGAAGCTGAATGGGCATACCCTTCTCACCAGCACTTTGACTATATCCATCAGCGCAGCATGGCAGGCAGCATTAAGGATTGGGGCGCCCTCTACAGCCAGGCATTCGAGAACCTCGTTCCTGGCGGTTGGTTTGAGATTCAAGAATTTGACGTCTGGTTCCACTCGCAACATCCGGACGGTCTGGCGGAAGACTCGGCAGTTATGCGGTGGCAGAAACTAATTGATGACGCGAGCGTGCAGATAGGTAAGCGACTAAACTGCGCCGCCGAGCTCAACACAAGGCTCGAGAAGTCCGAATTCGAGGATGTGAGGTGTCAGGTTATAAAAGTACGTTTATTCCCCAATCCCCAATCCAAAAATCCATTCCCATGACCCATTGTAGGTTCCAATAGGCGTTTGGCCAAAAGACCTCAAATTGCGCTTGCTCGGCTTCTATCTCCAGAACCAGATGAGTGACGCAATTGAAGCCGTGACATTGGCCTACCTCACGCGCGTCCTCAAATGGACCGAACAGGAGACAAAAGTCTTGATCGCACACGTGCGGAATGAGTTTAACGATAATTCGACGCATTTATATACGTACTGTCGTTTTATGTGCGGGAGAAAACCTGGAAGGAAACCAGGACTATGACTTCGAATAAGGGAAATTACATAACGGATTGCAACCATAGACTATAGCGCATGAAGACTTGAGAGACAAAACGGTTTCACTTGAGGGCGTAGATATATCGGTCGTAGTAATGGACCCGAATATATCTTTAATGTCTTTAAGGAAATAACACAGAGGCTGCATTCTCATAATGTTCATGAACATATCCAGTGAAGTAAAATGAATCGTTCTTCGATGCTAGCGTATTTTAGTACAGCCGATAGTAGCAATAACCTGTCATTAAGGAGACAAATGTAACATCTCCGCATCATAGTCGATATGTTCTTCGACGTTTCATCTGATTACAAAATACTTAAGTCGCGCAGAATCCTCGTGGAATCCTCCCTTGGATTACACAATCGCTAAAAGCCTCGCCGTCCGTCATATCGTGGATATAGCACTTCCAGACAAGATTCCACTCCAAGCACCTGTTTGATCGAGTTTCGGGGGAATTTTTCAGAGCTCTTTTCAGTGACGAGAGAACCAGACTCAGTTTCCTTTTCCCAGGATCGAATGGCCTCAACACAAATGGAGTTTGCGCACTGATTAATTGCATATTAAACGCCTTCTTTCAATCCTGGTAGTACAAGGGTTATTTAGCTGCTGTCCGTGGCGAAGAAGCTACAGTGAAGCTGCGTTTTTCGGTATTGCTGTGGCGAAAGGGCTCATTTGAACGTTGAGGACTGTCGAACTGCCTGTTCATAAGTTCAAAGGTCTTTTTGGTCTATTTCTATGAGAGCAGAGGCTACATATATACACCTAGTAATAACGTGCAGTTTACCTAAGCAACTGTTGATACGTGCGAGTTCAACAAGGACTTTCTCAATGGATCTCTGTCTCGAAAACTGGCATCTGGTGCTCTTGAATGCACCGAAGTTGCACAACGCGGTGTCGGAAAAGATTGATGTGCCCGCCGTAGTAAGTGTTGGCTATAGCGCTGCAGCTCTCGTTGGACCAAGTATCTCATTATGAGCCACCTATGCTAGGGGATCAAGAACTCTTTTTCTAGTATATGGGCCATGGTTCCTCCTTAATGCAATCTTCAGTTCCTTTTCCACGATTTGCATAAGCTCCTGTTCTAGCTGATAGTAGGCATAGTATTCTAGAGGCTCTGTCCACTTATCATGTTGGCTAAGGAATCAGCCGTCGTGACGAATGTTCCGCATTTTATGCAAATGTCCGCTACGGGCATCGCATAATCAAGGGAGAAGATACCTCCCGATAGGGGCAAAGCTGAAGGTGCCAGAAAATATAAAGAACGCTTCGCGGTGCTAGCCTCTGAAGACATATTGATCAGTACAAACACATTATTCTTTAGGCCCGAAGACTTCGTTTAACCACAAAAGCGCAGAATATCGTAAAGAGGAGGCATAAAGTGGTCCTCGCTTCGAAGTAGTTCGTGATTGGGTCATGTCATCTTCGGGAAAGGTCCAGATACCCTTCCTGCTCTTCATTATGCATACCTAACGGAGATGTACTAATTCTGAAGGAAATTCTCTCTTTGGCTGCTTGATTTATTGCGAGTTTAGACCCGCCTCAGTATAGCGTGGTGTTATTCTGATCCTCCACACTATCGCTATTTGGTCGCAAATTGGCACTCCGTCACAGTTTGAGCTTCCAAGCCGACGCAAAGCCAGCGGCGGATGCTTGAGAAGCATCCATCGCTCGACATCTCTCACCACTCCATAACGACACCTCTATGCCAATCGCTCTCAGTCACACCAGTTTCCAAATCTGCCAAGCTCAATATCTCAGCCAAGCAATTGCTACCCTAAACCGAGTCCCCGATTCCACCCTTTCACGCAGGAACATGTCTTCTCACTGGCAATCCGATGCAGAGCCGTGGCTGACCCACCCAGTTAGTGGAAAGCCTGGACGTCTCAACGGCCAAACTCTGTCCCGGACGAGGTCGATTACATTCGCGCCTTAAAGGGTGCTTCTGCATCTACCGATGCAGGTACGACAGTGACGCTGTCTAGGCACGATTCATGGAAATTGTGAAAAATTACACACAAACCTGGGATTTTACGACGCAGTCGATCTTGAGGAATCCTAGGACTTGGCAGTGCAAGATGATCCTATCTCTCTCGACGACGCTACCATGGAAGGCGTGAACGGTCGCTTCGCCACGTGGGGGAAATCGGACGATGCTAAACCTGAGGAAGGACGGCCTGGTCGCCAGGGACTCGCGCCGCGGTATAAGTTTTGTATTCATGTAGATGCATCTGCGCTGGATAGCGTTGTGCGATTAGCTCCGCAGCCTCTCAGGTTGATGATCTTCTGGACTCGGCAGTTGGCTATGTGAATCTCATCGGTGTCGAGCGAATGCTTGAATCCGTGGAGCACAAAGCCTTGGAAGAGGAGGATTATGGGGATGAGATGCAGATGCGAGGTTGCGCTGATGGGCTGTTGCCCGGAATGTATTCTAATATACAAGGACCAAGGGCGTTCTACATTGAGTACAAGAAGCCGCCGTATGTCGCACGATGAAGGCACCACGGGTCTGGAGATGGAAGTATCCGCGATTTTTCGCTCTAATACGGAGAGGTGCTACTTCCACTTGGTCATGTACAAAATGCGGATGGGGGAGCATTGCGGAAAACCAGGTCTTGAATGGTACGAGTTCAAGGGACACTCACGGTAAAGAATCTGGTGCTGTACTACTCCAGCAACTCTGCCTAAAACAATAGTCTCCACTCAAACTTCTAAGCAGGATTCGTGAAAATGGCCACGATATGAGCGGAAAAGGACAGGGGAATGGAAAGAAAATATTTTTTTGGAAAACAAACCACTGAGGCAAGTAGCTAGACGAAGATCCATCGCTCATCTAGCATCATTCCCGAGACTAACCAGAGACTCCATTCCATCTGCACGGCCGCCATAAACACCCCCATTCAAGATCCATTGCTCATTGTCTTCGGTGTCGTCTTGCACTCTCCTCCATGTTTGCTTCTTCTCTCTTTCAACTCCTTTGTCTTTGACGTCGATCTTAGCAACCGGTCGGATCAAAGAGCCCAGCAAAGGATTCCTGCTAAATGCACCCCCTTTAGTTTCCTTATCATGCCGCTGCACTGTTTGCTCTAGCTTCCCGATATCATCCTCATCACTCTCCGGCGTCCGTGTCCTTTCTGCAGCCGCCATGCGTCTCACGACTTTCCCTCCTACAAGATCGATAGAGGCTACGACCTTCCTCTTCTCATACTCCGGGCGAGCATTCCACTCTTGTTCTCTGAGAATCTTCTGCTGCTTTTTTAACTGGAGAGCTCGCTCCTGTGGACTCGCCCACATGCTCTGGCCTGCAGTCGGAGTCTCAAAATCCGCAGCCTCATCATGCACTTGAGTCCTGCGCGCATTCTGAGCCTGGAAAGCCAAAAGCCTATCGCGATGCTGTTTCGCAGCTACAAGCTTCTCTGTCTCTGAGTCGGACGTTGGAGCGGAAGAAATTGATGTGCCCTGTGGCGGTGTGGAAAAGGGCCGCGGAGCCTTTGAAACTTCTGCTCGCTTCTGGCCCGCATTGTTTGCGGCCATTTTTTCTTTCCCACGCTCCTCGCGAAGAACGCGGACCATGGACTGTATTTCTTGCGCGCTTAATAGCGGGCGACCGCAGAATGTGCATGGTCCAAGGCCTTCCTTGACGCAGATGATCTTGCCACAGGTGAGACAGTTAGGAGCAGCCTCGAGGAGAGGGTGGCGTGTTGCCATGCAGTTGCATTTGCGTTTGGCATTGTCTTGGGCGGAGAGACTGGGGTTAGTTTGAATTTCTAGGGCACGGATTGCAGAGTCTAGGTCGTTGAGGGTCGAGGACGCGCCATGCATCGATGTCCCTCCAGATATGTTGATCTTGGTTTTCTGTTTCGGCGCTGGTGATGCGTTCCTTGAGGATTTTCCAGAGGGTATAATATCAGATATCAGCTGGCCAGCCGCGGAGGGTGGAGGCTTTAGCGACGGTGTTGGATTTATCGAGCGGGAGCTTGATTGGGTGGTTAGCAGCTGCACAGAATCTTGTTGCTCTCGTAATGCTGAAGTATTCGGTTTACGTGCTTTCGGCCCTCCGGCGATATAGTCTTCCTCGTCTTTCTTCACGTATGCTCCGGCAGTATTTCCAAAGTCTTCTGGTCGCCGAGGAGGCGGCAGTTTGCCTAAGCCACTCGCTTTCTTCTTGCGTGGCTTAACTTTGGGAACTTCTGATAGCTCATCTTGTCCTTGATTCCGTTGTTCAGCTTGCGCCATTGGCAGAGAGGGAGGGGATCGGCGATTGTTGAATGATGTGATGAATTCTAGTGCTTGCGGAGTGTCTCCGAGAAGGTCTTTTAGGGATTCTACTGCTTCTTTCGCGGGCACGCTAGCTGTATATGTGATAATCTGCTTCAGTGAGTCTTCATCGAGAGGCAGAAGCCGGGATAGTTGTGGCAATGCCCAGCTATATAGGTCCATAGTGGGCTTTCTTGGGAAGTTTCGGGGTTAAAATTATATGAAACTACAGCACACTACTGATTTCGACAACGTCAGTTGGATCAGGAGCGTCGGGAATAATTGAAGCCAAAAGCGTGGGGATGTGAATGAAATTGTGAGTTTGTGGGAGGTATGAGAAAAGCCGCCAAGAAAACTTTAGAAAACCTACCACAAGCCCGCCAGCTCTACCTAACTCCCCACCATCACGAACTGCTCTTCAACAGGTTCATAACCTCCCTTCGACACAATGGCCACAGAAGTCGCCCTCGAAACCACCATGGTAATCATTCCTCCCTTCCGTCCCACCGCACCTCCACTAACACCCTTAGGGCACCATAACCCTCGAACTCTATACCACCCACGCTCCGCGCACCTGCACAAATTTCACCACCCTAACAACACGCGGCTACTACGACAACATCCTCATCCATAGAATAATCCCCTCCTTCATGATCCAAACCGGCGACCCGACTGGCACCGGCCGCGGCGGCAGCTCCATCTATGGTGAGAAATTCGCCGATGAAATACACCCAGGCCTGAAACATACTGGCGCGGGCATTCTGAGCATGGCGAATAGCGGGCCTGATACGAATGGCAGTCAGTTCTTTATAACACTGGCGCCGACGCCGTGGTTGGATGGAAAACATACGATTTTTGGGAGGGTGAGTAAGGGTATGGGGGTTGTGAGACGGTTGGGATTGGTGAAGACAGGGGCGGGGGACAGGCCTGTTGAAGAGGTTAAGATTTTGAGGGCGAGGGTTTTGGAGAAGGAGGGAGAGGTATGAAGGTGGTTTCTTGATAACTTTGGAGAAATGTTCACCTGCATACGGGTTTACGAGACGAGATCAAATGACGCTTGAGCGACGGGTTGTGAGAAAAATACAGGTGCCAGGTTGTCATGGAGGTCCACAACTCTGTTGGGAAAGACGCATAGAAAGTAGGGTTGGGCTACGGCTGCTTCGGGAATGTCGCTGTATGTGAGTACAAAGTCCTATTTTTTCCCACAGTATCCAAGTTGCTGAATTATAAGAGATACCTTCAAAATACCCCATTCCTCGGACTATAACCGCCCATTTGGATTTATTAAGATCTTTGTATAACCATCTATTCTCTTATCGGATTTCTTATACGCTCTAGGCGTATCATCAATATGGGCGTTATGTGAGACAATGAATGAAGGCTTAGCTCCCTGGGAAATGATAAGGTCTCTCAAATAATGGTGAAAGAAGTTGACGTTGCATTGGCCAGTGATAATCGAAAGGCCCTTTGGAATGCCAGCGCGCGGGTTGGAGCAATTTTGGGAAGGAGAGGCTCGCCCTTCCAAGAAGCTTTCCGAAAGACATCAAAATCTGGCCCTCCTTACTCTGCTCATCTATCGCCTTAGGATCTGTCGGGATATGCAACCCGGAATTCCCATCTTCCGGCAGCTCTGGTAACCCTGATCAGTTGATCCAGGACCATATTCGGCTTCTCTTTACCCCCCGACGAGTCCACAGCCTGATATCCTACGATACCGACCGTTTAATCCATCCTCTCATTATTCAACTTAATAGCCTGCTCCGCAGGATCACTCTCCGTAAATCCACTGGCGTACACACAATCTTCTTCGCCGCATCCAGCCTCTCCGGCACCTTAACCACCACAAAAGCCTTACTCGCCCCCCCTAATAACCGCAATCTACGCCGCCATGAACCCCGCAAGCATCAACCCATGCCACCCTGTCGGGAAGATATCCGCCAATAGTGAGAAACCCGCCTCGTACTCCGTCTAGCCATAGCTCGAGGTTCCTTGCTTAGAATTGCTGCAAGAAGATTTTTAGCTATGGCCAGCCCTTACAGGCGGGAATCATGCTTATTTAAGTAAATGTAAGAATCATCAAGAAGTTGCGCAAACCTATATATATATATATGTATCTAACTAAGCAGACAAATAGAAGGCAGACACTCTGCGCTTGCGCGCGCAAGCAGAAGGTAATAGAATAGAGAATACATGTGTTGGCTCACCAAGTAGTTTCAGATTTTAGGCCTTGGCTTCTTTATTACCCGAAGTTTATCTAACTTAGCGAAGCTTCGATCGCACAAGGCATCCACGGATAGTTTCTTGGAATTCGAGTTATACGTAATAGAGTAGCATGGAAGCCTATGGCTCTGCCAAGACTTCTATCGAAAAAATAGCTACCGGCTACAGCATAACTAACACCTCTGCTCACCCAAGAACTCCCTTATCGATCAAGGAAGTTATTCCTTAACTAAACGGTGAACAGGCCCCTGCTCAAACGTGTACACCTATTAGCACAGAGTTGGGTCCATCAATTTTGCAGCAGCTATAACACGGCCCAATATAGAAAAGACTATATCTATTCTCTCTGAACATCTGCGAAATCTATCACCTAACTACTTCTCTGCTACCGAACACTCACTTTCCTTCCTGTATAGAACAAGAAGCTATGTAGTCGAGTACTCTGGAAACTGCACGAACAGGAAGGCTCTATATAGGAACACCTAATGAACTAGTGCTCCTGACAGCTTCCGATGCTGCTTTTTCCGACTATACACAAACTCGATATTTATCTCGCGGATACGTATTTCTACTATACAACGGCGTAGTGGCTTAGAAGCGACAAAATAGTATGATGTTGCTAAATTAACTACGGAATCCGAATTAGCAGTAATAAGCCTTGCTAAAACTAAACTTATTTAGTGGAAACGCTTTTTTAAATCAATTTAATTCAATGCGGAACAGGCCAATATACTATTATATAATAACCTGCAATCCGTACGAATGCTAAAGAAAGAAACACTAAAACTTAACACAGAAATCTGATATATCAACATCTATCAAGCCTGACAACGACAGAAAGTTCAAGCTAGAGGCCTAAACGTTGAATGGATTCCTACTGCCGACATGCCTGCCGACGGCTTTACAAAGCTACTTCCTAGCCAGAGGCATAACCTATACGTCTCTTAGCCGAACTTGGTAGACATACGAGAACGCTTAGAAGCTATTCCTAAATAAATTGAATATGTACCTTATTTAACCTTTTTAGCACTTCCTCATCCTGTTTTGATGCGATTTCTATTATACTACAATTTCGCTCCGAAGATCGAACCTAGCGGGGTCTATCGAACTAATATCACAAAACTTCTATTGTTACCTGCCCCCTAATATTGTTGGTATCCAGGGATCATTACAGCGACTAGGCATACAACCACTGTTGACTAATGGAGGCTGCGCTACTCTAGGGAGCATTGTAAGCAACAACGGGATCATTAGGCTATTTGCGTGCATATAAGGTACTTCAACCTCTTAGATAGCGGGAAAAAAAGACGTTTGAACTCATGAACTTACGAACAGGCAGTTCGACACACTCCCCTCACCATTTTATTGCCGGTCAGCACCACTCCAAGCGTCAGGCTTTGCTTTGCAGTTAATGCAAGCACGACGTAGCCTTGTATCTTACGAAGGCTCTCAAGTGGCTGTTATTACCCGTCGTATTTCTCCTCCTTCCGATTAACGCGATTTCCCATGATTTCCAATTCACAACGAGCTTGCCAATATCAATGACTTTTCGTGAATCAGACGATATTTGCATTTCTCCAGGCCGATCACATGAAACATCCATCCTTATCTACGCTACATCAATTACAAGAGACCGTTACCTGGCTCCCGGGTTCTTTCTTCTATCCCCTATCCCCTTAATCCCTCTTATTTTGTCATGGCACCTTCATTTCCTCGCTCCGATCTATAAAGCAATTGCCAAACCAAGAATTCCAAGAGCTCCGCCAATACTAGCTGCAAACGCAGCGGTAGGACGAGCGCCAAGTCCTTTCAAGTTCGTTGATTCGGGAGCGTTTGCCCCAGAAGCCGTGCCAGAGATAGTACCAGTGGTACCGCTTGTAGCAAGAGGAATGATCGGAGCTGTGTCAATACCAGTATAGGCGTTTCCACCAGTCGCTATGGCAGCCTGTATGCTGACAATGTAACTTTTCACCGGTTCAGGTAAAGCCGAGTACCAAGCGGGAGTTTCTCCCGCTTTGAATTCGGAAGCAATCGAGCTACGACCCGCGGGATTGATGAGTTGAACGAGAACGGAAGCGGGAACACCAGTCATGATTGCAGCCATGAGAGACGATGGCGGAGGGTCGACATTCCCGAGACGAGTTGGTACCACGTTAGGAAGTGAAATCGATTTGGTAACGGTTGGCATCTCTTTGCTCCAGGCCGCGCTGATATAAAAGAAAATTAACAACGTTCCGTTTCACGCCTTACATCGTCCAACATGATAGAACGGGTAGAGAGCAAATTACGTACAACAAGGACGAAAGCGAAGCCATATCCTGTCTTTTATCGAAATTTCCGTGCGTCGCAAGGGTGGTAGATGAGAGGACCAAGACTGAGAGACTGAAAAACTTCATGTTGCATTGATTTTTCTGGAGTAACAGGTGTGAGCGGTGGAATGGCCCTCAGCTCAAAGACAGGAAGTAGGTACGCAACCCCTTTGAAATCCGATGAGATCCAGAAAACGATGAACTAAGAGACCTACCAGGAATATCACCGAGTATTTCAACGGCCAAGTATGCACCGAGAGGACTACCCGCCGCCTAGACTCGGCACATGGTTTGTGGAATTCTCAGCATATGAAAAAGCGACACTGATAGCTCCAATCGAGAAACATGCACGGCGACTCCTTTCTGCATGCTAACCGCACGGGACATATCCCCCCGCATTTCCGAAGTGATGATACCAGGTTGTATGGGATCAAATGGGATATTTTGCGAAAACGGAGCACGTGTATCAGCTTTCTCGAGCGTGTAGTCCGAGGTTTGCAAGGCTCAACGGTACAGTATAGCTGAGTTTCTATATAACCCACATGCTAGTTCTCACGACAATAGGTCCGAACACAAGGTATGGATGCATTGGCGAGTCACGCTATTAACGACAGGGGAAGCAGTACGCCCGCCCCCACGATACTCCGATCCGTGCCTGACATGGCACCCCGCATGCTGCCCTGCATCATTTCAGCCACACATTCCGGGGAATACATCAGAAAATATCTCCATCTCGGTTGTTATTGAACTTCTCGCAACCCCATCCTACCATGCCCCTACCCCGCATTATTGCAGTCACACAGCGGTAGGCTTCAGTGTTCGTTTAGCTCAATACCAGTCAAATTCTCTCATATCATTTTAAGCTTTTACTCACATGCGGCTGTTGATGCGGCGAAACAACATGGTCTCCTCGGCTTTGCTTTTCGTGAAGATTAGTCCCCCCTCGGTGCTCGCTGCTTGTGCCTTTCCAATCTCATGTGGAGGTTATTTGCGCATTAGATATAAAGAAGATGAAAAACTCGACTCAACTCTGTCTACATTACATAGGCAAGGCTTCAGCTCAAGAATCTTGAACTCGTGGCGCGCATCTCCAGCCTCTCAAGCTCATCTTTCAACACCTTCATCATGAAGTTCTTCAGATACCTCACAGCGGCTCTGCTTCCCGTATTCGCCTTCGCCACTCCTTCTCTCATACAACTCGCCGCAGAACCAAACCAAGTACAACCACGTGCGCCGGCCACATCCGACATCACTTCGCTCTTAGGAAACATTATTCCAGACATCCAAGCCTTAACTAGCCTCCACGATCCAACCGTCATTAGCGATATCAAGGTCGTCGTTGTCGGTCTCGCCACAGTCTTCAGCGGCGACACCGCCAATCAAACTAAGACGCTCATCAGCGAAGCAAGCGGGCTCCTGACCCCCGACCTCGTCAAGTCTGTCAGCGGTCTATTGCCGTCGGTCACGAGTCTCCTGACTTCGGATACTATTAAGGAGATTGGCACGCTTCTTACGAATGCTAATAACCTTTTGACCGATAAATTCGTGTCGCAGGTTACGGAGTTGATCAATGATGTTGCACCTGTAAGTTTTTCACTCGTAATTGGACTCGGTTGCTGGTTTGGAGTTAATGCTTGTGTAGTTGGTGTCGGCGGTGGCGCAGGTGATAACTACGCTTATCTCCGCCGTCCTTGGGGGTTGAGAAATGATATCTCGGCTGGCCTGGTGAGAACTTCAAGAGCTGTTTTTGGTGGGATGGGATAAAGGGAAGCGTATGTGACTGTATCTGTGTTCATGATCATTCGCTGGCATAATGATGGGGTAATGTTGCGGTCGGAGCCTGCATCATGGATCCTAGCTCTGTGTTTAGGATGTTGGTTTCCAGCCGTGGCTTGTGAATAGGGAAGGGATGTGATTGTAACTGCTAGTTCTTCGTACTTTAGGGGTGGTTGTGTATACACATCAGCTGAGCAGGCACTCCTTCGAATAACAGTAATTCGTATCGTGCCTTTTCAAGCAGAAAAAGTAGAACAATTGGGCGTCGATTATATTGCCGGTAAATTTGGTAACTATGTTGATATGGGCGACTCCAAAGATTGCATTTTACATGCTTATAGTTACGGTCATTAGTTGCGCGCGAAATGTACTTTCAATCGGGGATGTGTCCGTCTTTACCAAGCCCCAAATCTCCATTTTCAGCTTGGCAAGGAATCCGAGTTCCGACTTCCGAAACGTGAGGAGACAACCGACGATCGGAACAATAGTTTTGCTTTCAGCATAAGTTTCTTTTCCTATAGACCATACTTCTGCGTGCTCGATCTTTCTGCTTACATACATAACAGCTTCCAATGCTCAGTAACCACAGACTACTCACGCAATCTCTCTACCGCCTAGGTTGCAGAAAGCCGCATAATGGATCCCATGTTCATTCTCTCAAACACAGAAAAAATCAAGCAACTCAAATCTCAATACTTCTACCATCTACACCGCAAAGACTGGACTGGCCTGAATAATGACGTATTCTACGCGGATGTCTCGCTGGAAGCTCAAGAAGAATGACCCGATATTGTTGTTTGAATCGAAAACATCATAGCCTACCTGATACACATGTTAACGGACGTGTTGACAGTCCACCATGGCCATGTGCCCAACATTCAAATCACTTCGACGATGACCGCTGAGGGCATTTGGGCGATGGAGGATCTGCTTTTCATGCCTGACAGTAGGCGGCCGGATGGAATTGCGGCGAGGCTGCATGGGCATGGGCATTATCACGAGGAGTATGTGCTGCAGGAGAATGGGTGGCGCATTAAGGCGTTGCGGCTATCGCGCCTGCTAAATCCGGTCAAATTAGATAGTGAGCTGCAGGAATGGAAGGGTACTCTGTAACTGAACACGACGGCCATGGCAACATTGAGGAAGGGAGAAATAATGTCCTATCGACGGAGCGTTTCAATCCATATCAAAAGATCCATTGTTCTCTGATGCACTGCCTCGACGCAGTTCTCCTTTAGCATCTCCAAAGCACACTTTTTCAGCCTAGTTCATGCTGACCTCCTATGCTTAGACTGAGGCTTTGCTGTGGCAACGAGCAGCGGGAGTTGAAGAGCTATTTCGGATGAGCCCCTCAACGTATTGGTAACAGGATGCTGTTGAACTGGCCTCACTAGAGTAATATGCCTGCTCCTTAGTAAGCTGCTCCGTATATAGTCTTGGCATTGGAGTTCCATGTCGGTATATAGAGAAAAAGTCCATTTTCCTATGAAAGGAGAGGTTATATATACCTCAGTTACATCAGCGACTGTTCATTAGCACGATACCCTACTTGATTGGGAACACCAAAATTACACCACCATCCACTTACATGACGTCTTTTTCGTCCCCAAAAATCAACTATCTCCGTCACAGAATAGAAGCTTCTCTTGCTTCGCAAACCCTCTGTCCAGTAACTGTGGGAATAGAAACGCTCGGTGAGCTTGTTACCTTTCAGTGTTTGTCCAGCGTTGACACCTACCCGTCTGATCCGTAATCCGTCGGCTGTTTGATTGCCAAACCGCGATCTTACCAAACGTGCCAATCTAAACCGTGATGTTCGTAATCCTAATTCCTTTGCAATGAAGATAAAGGTTCAATAAATCCTTGTAAGCGTCTGTGCAGAGACTCTTTATTGGTAGTAGGAGAGTACAGAGGCCTCGGCGGTCCTTAATCGCGTCTCTTGGCGCGCCAAAATTACGTGCTAATTATTCAATCATCAGGGACTAAGCCTGTTGAAGGCAATAAGACGTTATAAATAGTCGTTTGGGCTGTATGTAACTTGTTCATATGCGTATTCCATTAAATGATCCAATGAATTTTTAATTTTTTTTCAGTAAACCAATCAAACCAATCGGGCCCTTATTAAAACCAGACGTTAGACTGCGACCAACGCCAGTGTTGTCCTGATCTCGTTCCCATTCCGAAGCCGTGTTCCGGGGTCGGAATTCAAATCGTCCACATCCCGGTCTTGCAAGCGGATAATGCAACATTTCCCAAAGGAATTAGAAGCAGCAATTCCAATAATAAACAAAAAAGCAACAGGCCTTTAGCTTTGGTTGTTCGATTACAGTTATCCAATTGAAAGAATATATATATATAATATAATTCACAACACGATGCCCCCTCCCCGCTACCAATCCGACAGCTCCGATGCATCCCCACTGGGGACGCCACTCCACTTCGAATTCTCCGGCAGAAGTGCAAAAAACCGTTTCATGAAAGCTGCAATGGCCGAACATCTGTCCTCCTGGTCTCCCACTAACCTTCCAGCCCGAGGAATACCTTCAAAGCCCTTGATAAACGTATACAAGCGCTGGGGCTCGGGAGGATTCGGCCAAATAGTAACAGGAAACATCATGATTGCGTGTGACCAATTAGAGGGAAGGGGCAGCATGGTAATTCCACCCGATTCGGGCTTCTCTGGCGCTCGATTCGACGCATTCAAGGCGTTGGCGGCTGCGGCGAAAGCGCATGGGAGTTTGATTGTCGGACAGCTGAATCATCCGGGCAGGCAGGTGGAGAAGAGCATTCAAGTGAATCCCATCTCTGCTTCCAATGTGCAGCTCAAGGGTAGGCCACAAAATTCACCTCCCAAGGCAGAAAGCTGAAAGGCGAAAAAGGTGTGATCCTAGGCCGAGAATTCGCGCAGCCTCACGAAGCTACAACGGCCGAGATTGCTAGCATAATCAATGGTTTCGCTTTCGCTGCCGAGTATCTTGAGAAAGCAGGATATGACGGCATCGAATTGCACGGTGCTCACGGCTATCTGCTCGCACAGTTTCTGTCGCCCACGACCAACCAACGTACGGACAAGTATGGCGGCTCCCTTGAGAACCGCATCCGGTTGATTATCGAGATAGCGGCCGAGTGCCAGAAGAGGGTTTCTCCCTCTTTCATAATCGGAATAAAAATAAACTCTGTTGAATTCCAGGAAAAGGGGTTTTCACCAGAAGAAGCGAGGGTGCTATGTCAGGCCCTCGAATCCGCCAGATTCGATTACGTGGAGCTGTCGGGTGGAACGTATGAGTCATTTGGCTTTGAACATAAACGTGAATCTACGAAAAAAAGGGAGGCTTTCTTCCTCGATTTTGCCGAAGGGATTGTTAAACCATTAACAAAGACGAGGTCGTATATTACTGGGGGGTTCAAGTCGGTAGGGGCAATGGTGAAAGCCTTGGATACTGTGGATGGCGTTGGGCTGGCTCGTCCAGTTTGTCAGGAATTTCATCTGCCTAAAGACATGCTCAAAGGCAGGGTTGATGGCGCTATCAGGATAGGCCTTGATGAGAATAATTACAATCTTACTGCTGCTGCTGCTGGAATGCAGATCAGGCAGGTTGGAAATAGTGAGGAACCTATCGATCTTTCAGTTGCGGAAAATATCGCTATATTCCAGGATGCATTGGGATTGTGGGCAAAGGAGATAAGTTGCGACAAAGAGATGACAGTGTACGGATATCCTGACTTACCACAGAAGAATTAATACTATTGAGGGATCCCTTAAAGATAAGAAGTTTTATAGAGAGCACATTTTCTTATACGGAGTTGAAGCATACAAATGATTAGATGTGAAATTACCTTTTGGGCTCTGGGGTCAAAACTACTAGCCAATGAACGACTAGGACTATGGCAAGACGATGGATTGCCGGGGCGGTATAATTACTGCTACGCAGCCCCACTATCCCGTGGTGATCAGAATAAGTTAGCATATGCTGGCAAGTGTGCAGCAAGGAGTCATACCTGGGCGTTTCTGAGGCTATAGGGCACGAAGCGAAATTAGAGGGGCCAGGAGGGCAGGGCCGAGGGCGGGTTAGGGATGCTAAGCGCTGGGAACCATGTGAGTGCGGGGGTCTACCGAGCAGGATATGGAGGAGGGGGTGGGCGAGGTGGAAGGGCTTAAGACTCGCCGCTAAGAATGTGGGGAAGGGGGGCGGAAGATTAGATGTTGGAGAGGTGTTTCGCTTGGTATGGGGTGAGGTGAGTACTGACGGATAGGATGGTAAAGGGGAATATTTCGTTCAGCGTTTCGAATCATTTCTTTCGTTAGACCCTAGCCCTTATCATCACCTCTATGGTACATGTGTAAAAATAATCCTGTATCAATTTCCATTCCAAACTCCAATAACCATTTCAATACCCACCACACCCCTCTCTCCCTTCTCCCTCATATTCTTCAAAACCCCTTCCCAACAAGCACCCCCAACAAACTCGTAAACCCAGCCTCATCCAAACTCGCCAAACTCTGCAACCCTTCCCCACCTATGCCCAACAAGCCGTTCAGACTACTAATCAAAATACTCGAAACGGGCATCTGCGCCTGCACGGTCAGGTTGTTCAGCACGCTCTCAAAATAGTCAATGTGCACGCCGTTATAAACAGTCTGATTCCCGCTCGCCTCAACCGCAACATTTCCATTTCTGAGGTAGTTTGATTCGGCGGTGATGATCGGCTCGATGTTCATGAGGAGGGCTTTTAAGTCGATGGTAGCACGTGTGGATAGGGTGTTGTTGCCAGGGCGAAGCAAGACGTTTTGGAGGCTTGCGGTGCCGATGAGTGTGGAGTTTACTTTGAGATTGAGGGTTAAGTTGCCCTAAGATGAAGTTAGTAGGGGTTTGTGAAAGGGTAGAGGGGAGAGGAGGATGTACGAGGGCGAGGGTCACGAGCGAAGCGTTTGGTAGGGTGATGTTTCCGACTAAGTTTGTGCCGTCTGAGTCTGGAGGTAGAACGGCACGGGCGTTGTCGATGCTGAAGCCTTTGAGGGTGTTCAGGCCTAGCATTCATGTCAGCATAATAGTAATATTGGAAATTAGGTGTGTTGAGGAAGTATTGCGTTTATTACCGTTCAAAGAAATAGATTTATCCAACTTTAGGTGTGCTTTCAGTTTCCCAATATACGCATTCGTCTCGCCCCTCGCATGCATCGTGAAAGTCTCCGAATTAACTGCATTCGTGAGGAAGGCTTCGAATTCGGGCTGATTGAGTATCGTTGCGGTTTGGTTGTCTAGCCTGACTGTGGCGTTTCCGTGGAGCTTCATGGAGGGGAGGGTGACTTTCATGTATGGGATAATGTGTGGTAAGGTTTCAGATCTGAAGAGGGAGAGGGTGAAGGGCTCGAGGCGAACGGTAAAGGGCTTGGGCACTTTAACAGATGCAACCATTGAATAAAGGATGCTGTTCTGTGTTGGGTTGAGCATCATGGCGGAGTGGATGGGAAGTGCGGCAGTGTTAACGAGGTGTTGTGCGATGGCGGGGAAGATTACGAGGAATCTAGGGAGTTGTCAGTTATGCATCTTCTACTTACTCTGAGATCCTCCTAAATGGTCGAAATACGAGATGTGCAATGAGATTGGAAAAAGTGTGAAGATGAAAATACTCACAAAATCGGGAATCCCACCGCAGCGCCAACCACAAACATCAACAAGTAGCAATACCAGAATTTCCTACAATGCTTCCAGAACCTCCTCTTCCAATTCAGTTTCTCCTTCGGTGCTTCCTGAACAGTCGTAATATCCTCGATTTTCTCCACACTCCCTACAGACTCCCTAGTTTCAGGCTCTTTTTCTCTTTCTCTTTCCTTCCCCTTCGCCCACCCAGCCCCCAACAGAGCCCGATTCATAGAATAAGGAGATTCATCCACATCGCGGTTCGCGCCTATATACTGCGCCTTACCCATATTTTCCAGAGGTAGTGTTGTAGTAGTCGGTTTGTAGGTTTATTGTATTTCTCGTGAAGGTATTGACGTTTGCCCCGACCATGGATGTCAGAATGGCATTCTCTTTGGCATTCACGATCTAGAAATTATAAGTGAACAGGAAAGGGGAAATCCGTTTCTTAAACAATGTTATCGCCCCGCATCAACTTCAAACTCACATCCCAGCTCGCTTGTTTTAGATTGATGATCTACATCCTGGACAGGGGCATGCAGGCTATATTCTCCATCGGACCAAGCTTTAGCCGTGCAGATCCCCAGTCCGCACAGCATGTGCACCATGTATTAGTCGCCTCGGCTTCCGGATAATTCCCGTTGTGAATGTCAGATCTGTCATACGCATCCGAAAAGCTGGACAAGGATGGGATTGGTCGGTCGGAGGAACTGCACGTGCTCGGAGGATTTTCTCTCTCTCGTGTGAACAGGGATCGGTGGTACCGAGCTAGTCAACCCCACATTTAGTCGGACTCATGCGCCTGGCGATGGTGGCACAATTCGATGCTTCTTTTGGCATTTTGCTGATATGTGAGAAGGGTGGGCGGCGCTGCTGCCCACTATTCGGCACAATTCAGTTCGCGTTTCTAGCTTGTGATAGTCAGTACTGTGTACCATGTGGAAATATCGAGGCTGGTTCTTATATACCACGTCAGGGAAACGTATTGGAGGTAATAATTTGGTTGTGGCATATTCCTTTTCTTAAGTTCCACTTACCAGTGATTGTTGTAAAAGACTCAGACCTGGTTACCAATAACCCTTCCACCGGACTCACCATTCAAGACTGGGAGGAGGAGGCAATGGCTTGTGCATTCGCAACGGCAGGGGCTCAGAACCCACACACTTTCGAATACAACAAGAAGGTAGCGAACCTGAATGATATCACATTGAGTAATGAGTCTACAAACACCGAAGCCATCACACCAACAGAGAAACTTGAGAAGTCTGTTCAGTATGGCATCGAGAACACCAACTTCCATCCTGACTTCCTCTCTCCGAACTTCAACCCCAAAGAGATGCGCAAGATTGTTCGCGAAGCCATCCTCCTTGCCGGTGGCGGTGTCGCCATCCTCCTGCAAGTAGCCAACCCAGGCGTCGGCGCCGGCGTCAACGAACACAGCAACTTCGCCTACCGACCACTCGACCGTCTCCGCACCACCATGACATACGTTTACTGCATGGCATATGGCACGCCCGAAGAGAAAAAGACCATCATCAACATGGTCCACCGTGCCCATGCACCCATCAAAGGAGCGGGCTACACAGCCGACGACATCGATCTGCAGCTCTGGGTCGCAGCAACCCTCTACGCCGCCGGCGTCGACATCTACGAGAAGGTCTTCGGGAAGCTGGACTATGCAACCTCTGAGGCCGTTTATCAACAGTACTCTGTGCTGGCTAGCTCGCTGCGGGTGCCTCCGGAAATGTGGCCCAAGACGCGGAAGGAGTTCTGGGAGTACTGGGACAAGATGATTGACACGATGGAGATTACGCCGCATGCGAAGAACGTCGCGAATGACTTGCTTCACAACAAGGAGTCGCCGCTGTGGGTTCGCGTTAATCTGCCGATGGTGCGTCTTTTCACGGCTGAGTGGCTCCCGCCGCGCATGCGCGATGCGTATGGGTTGAAGTCGACGAAATCGCACCGTGCGCTGTATAAGGTCTATATGGCGATAATCAAAACGGTGTATCCAGTCACGCCAAAGTTTGTTCGGCACTTCCCGCTGCACTATTATTTGAAGGATATGCGGAAGCGCATGAAGAACATGGATCACATTATAGGCCCCGATCAGGTGTGAGTGTCGGGAAGAGGAAATGCTCACGGTTGTCTCAGTGCTGTGATACACACCTTTACTCTCATTTTCAGCATTTTCAGCAATTTTTTTTGCAACTGTCTCTCTTTAGTTTCCTTGATGTTTCCATGCGCATTATGTACGGCAGATGCGAAGAAATATAACCACAACCCGAAAGGTATCCATACTTTTCTCTGTAATAACGACTACGCTGAGGATTCGGCGTGCTAAATCAAGCAAAAATCCATGCGTGACGATGTGGTATCAACGGGATAGTAGGATTCAACGGATTGCCTCTTCTGGGTTGCCTCTTCCGGGCTGCTGGTGGCGTCCAGATGAGATGTTATCTCTAACTCTCATTTGCATCCCGGAAGCATTTCGCAACTCTGCTCTCTTCAGCCCATCTTCTTAATAGAATTTCTCAAACAATAGCAAGCATCGTATGCTTGTCGCCGTCATATCTCCGGTCCCTGAAACGGGCCACATTTCCTACACGAGACTTATCGGAGAGAGCAGAAACGGTGTGCTATTGTGAAGTGACTTCGGAATGGAGCCAACATGTGAAGCAAATCGGCTGAATGTCGGCGCAGAGCATGGTTATTGTAGCTGGTAGTAAGATGGGATGAAAGAGGAGTTGAGGTGGAGGTGGCTGGAGGTCGCTTGCGGGGGGGGGTCCTGCATTTTAGCCTGCTGCCAGGGCCAGCGACGCCCGCCAGTAGGGCAGATCGCTTCCAATCAATCCCCTGGGCTTTGTTCCACCTCATTACCCCAAACCCAGCAAGCGAACTCCACTCCTTGCTATTGCAACTGGAAAACTACTGGATTGCATGGTTGGCCGCGTTCTACTCGCTTTTCAGGGAGCAGCCATTTGTCAGCTAGCGATAGGGACAGAGGAGTGAGGGGCGCCAAGGAGTTGACCGCATCCCAACATCCAGTGCCCGAGTGTCCTCGAGGCCGACGTTCTTCTTGGACTTAAGCATGGGCGTTGCCACATATCAATAGGCGGGGCTGGTACCGAGGCGCATGTGGTGTTCAGTGGGCAGCCGATATCAGATACGGGTTTTAAATTTGCGTACTGGAATAGGTCGTTTGGCGTATGAATCGGCATTATTCACTAGCTAGGTGAGAGTTTTCCATAGCGAAGAGCGCAAGGCGGGAAGCCGGGGTGGACTCTAAGATTTAGGAGAGTGGGGGAAGGGAAGGTTGTGTATGATCTCGGGTATTCGTTAGGCATGCGTAGAAATAATATCGGAAGGGTAAGGCCCGAGATGGACCAAGATATATTCTGAGATATCTTTCGGTTGGCGATCGGGCTTCAGGAAGGACTGCAGGGGCAGAGTAGGAAAGATAGGGAATACTTGAAGGGAGATGGTCAGCATATCGAATCATAAATCGCGACATAACTTACCCAAGTTATCAGGTAGAAACCCCATCTCTGCAAAAGCACAAGCATTCTCCACCCTCCACCGCTCAGCCTTCATTCCTCGAGATCCTATGCTAGACAGCTCCTCCCCGCCACGCCTTCCACGAATCACATCATACAATCCTCACACCTCATACCTACGCCACGACTCCTTCATCCCTCGATCCAACCTACCGCCATCCAGAAAAGCCCACAAACACCAAAACCAACCAATCTCTCTTCCACCGCTCCCTCACCGCTCTCCACTCCTCCCTCTTCCTCACCCTCCATGGATACCATCCCCTCCTTCACAGCCGCCCCAACCATCTCCGTCTCCCCCATCAATTCCATCGCCAACATAAGACCGCCCTCTAGCCCACACAATAAAAACTCGCTCGAGTTGGAACCCGGGCTCTCGAAACCGTCCGCAGGGAACAACCATGTCATCTCTTTAAAAGACGTAGCGAAACACAGCTCTTCCGAAGATATATGGATTGCCATCGGTGGGGAAGTGTACGACATGACACGGTACCAGGAGGAGCATCCAGGGGGAAAGAAGGGTGAGTTAGTGCTGCTTTCATTCCCAGGGTTTTCCTATACCCTCCCACACACATACACACAAAATATAAACACCTACCCCCGCACAATTCCCCTACTAACCCGCCCACAACCCATCAGTGCTCCAAAAACTCGCCGGAAAAGACGCAACTAAGCAATTCCGGAAGTACCACCGCGACGCCATGCTCTTGCGCTTCAAGGATGAGCTTCGAGTTGGTGTGCTGGGGGAAGAGGAAGATGAAGTGAAAGAGAAGGTGTCGGCGATGGCTAGGTTTGCGGTTATGTTTGTTGGCTGGAAGAGGTAGATTTTTCGGGGTTGGAGGGATGGGTAATTGTAGTTTTGTGTGTTGATGTTCGGTAGTGCGGGATTGGCAGGGAGAATGTTGCATACCTCTGGAAGTTGCATTATACGTATGGAGAGACTCGATGTTGGTTGAAGTTGGGTGAGGTTCGGGAATGTTGCCGGAGTGGTGTTCCTAGAGCGCGAGATAATGTTCAACATCTTCGCTCCTGTCTATCAATTAAAGCCTCTAAGTCAGCGAACTCAAATAAATCAAGATCCGAGCCAGGAGGGAAAAAAGAATTACCATAAAAAACTCCCAAGAAACAATAATGCATATCGAAATAGATGGAATCCAATGTTATAGAGTGTAATACTGAAATATGATCCACAAACCTTCTTATGATGAAGTATGGCGGATGCGAAGCCGACCTAATTTCCCTCTCTGAAACAAATGCCAAAATGGCCCACGCCCCCAACCAAATCAAAGAGAACTGAATGAAAATCCATGTCCCAAGAAATGGCCCTGACGTCCAATCTACCAAAATACCCCGGCGAAAGAAGCCAATGCAAAATACAATCCCTAAATCGATTTCCAACGCCGGATGACGATGTCACGAATGTGCAATGTGAAGTGCAAACGTTCACAGATGCGTCGGCCTGACCGACAGGTACTGAGAATGTTCGATGTGGACTTAGAAAGATCCATCAAGGGTAAGAGTGAGACTGAAAAGAATGTAGTCATCGCCCTATAGCTTATTGGCTTTCAGTCGTGGAATGGGAACGGTTGAAAGCTCCATACCCTATCCGGATTTGGCTTCTTACCCTTGGAAGTGTCTTGAGGATTTTGGTTGTACACCAAATACGCTTTCTGGTCGCCTTTGCGGTGGTCTTTCGGGCTTTATTCTGGCCTTCCCTTGTCCAGGTGGCTTAATGATCTTCAAAAGGCGTTTTAGAGATCTTTTAGTAGGTTCCAGCTCTTTCTATATGTCGGATAGGGACATTCTCATTACCCAGAAAGCGGTGATGTGAAGGAGTTGCGCGCACAAAGCTTTTATATCCCTCTTCAACTCGACCGCCAAATCTTGTAGTCTAGTCCAGGAGGCTATGGTATCGGTCCTTAGATTGTTTTGCTTCTTGGGCATGACAAATAATATTTCAATTTTGTGATAATCCGATTGAGTAGGTTGTGGATTTTTGAAATGTTTTGGACATACTCGAGTATTGGTAGAGATATTGAATCTTTAAACCATCGAACGGGGTTCCATAGTCCGGGTTTTTGCCAATACCAAGTCTCCGGCTTCCTCTAGCCTTCTTATCATCACATTATGTTGAAATTAAGGCGTCTGATTTCTGACTCCGTTTTCACGCCAGCAATTATCGCTTTGGAATTTAACCATAGCTCCCGCCCGAGGGTACTTTTCAGCTCTTTAATTCAGCTTTGAAATGCTATCACTCTCGGCTCGAGCTTCTTCCCCACCAATATTTTCGAGAAAAACCCCTTGCGAAAGAGTGGGTAGGTGCTTGCTAAAGCAGAGTGCTGCGTCCAAAAGCTTGTACTATGTCATTCGTTCCCAACTATCTTGCACCTCATATTACAAATGTTGAGTAAATCCTGTGATCAGCCTGTAGGGGCAGGTACGCAGGATAAGGCATGTGA
Source organism: Lepidopterella palustris CBS 459.81 (assembly GCA_001692735.1). Classification (NCBI taxonomy): domain Eukaryota; kingdom Fungi; phylum Ascomycota; class Dothideomycetes; order Mytilinidiales; family Argynnaceae; genus Lepidopterella; species Lepidopterella palustris. The sequence continues at coordinate 25,130 of KV745003.1, read as the reverse complement.
TCTCGATTTCTAATATCGTAGTCCACGGGATATTTTGATTGATCAAACGGATTTGGTACCAAACGAGCTCAGCATTGATAAATGGTCGCTCTTCTCTCGGCACAGTTCTCAAACGAAGGGCCTTTATCTCAGTTAGGTGTCAGCGGCGGAGCGACTTTAGATCGCGATGTCTGTGACTCATTCTTGAAACATTCCAAAATCCACCATCCCAAAAGTCCCTAAGTGTAGTTAGTTCTAAACCCAACGAGCACTATAATTATTTCCTGTCCTATCAATGGAGTTTTACCTCGTCATCTCGGTATTTTCTTGATGATGGGATGGAAGAATACCACGCGATTGCAACCCTAGGCATTAGGGACAGTCCGGACTGCGCTCGAGATTGGGAACAGGATCAAAACTGGCATAGCTCCTTAGCGGACGATGATGAGCAGGCGAGAACATTAGGAAATATTCAGAAGCAGAGACACAACTAGAAGAGCAGCTGCGCAAACCCTACCCATAAAAATCAGCAACTGCCTCTCCTAAGCTCAAGCCATAACATCTCCCACATATCCCCCACATACCTCTCATATACCTCCTACAAGCCAACCACAAATCTCTCACATACCTCTCACAAACTAATCACAGTTCTCTAGCCTTCAGGTGGTATCTGGCTGGCTACCAACTTGAACCGTATTCAGCGGTCCACTTCAGATGTCCCAATCGCGCTCTCAGTCACACCACCAGAAGGCAGCTATCAAGCGTCAGGAGTTGAAGGCTCTTTCGTTGTTTTAGTGCTTCATTGTTTCGGCCTGAGAGATGGGAGGCTTGAGGTAAGGTTGAAGATGTCGTGGAACTCCCCAGAGCGGCCCACCCAGAATCTCCAGTTGGCTCTCAAAAGCTCCTCGGTAACAGTAGCGCACAACCAGAGTGCTCTTCTGACCTGAGCCAACCATCGGTCCTTGGACCAAAAGGCAATGTGAAACAATCAAAAACAGAGGCATTTCCACGAATGGGAACCTCGCGGGCAAAAACCTTCCCCCTTCGGTGAGCACGGAGTTAGAATCGCCCCCAAGCTGGTAATTGAAGGCGGCCTAGGTGACTCTGGGGAAAGGAGAGAGCAGCTAGAAACGGAGGGCCACCTTCGAGCTATGACGAAAATGGTAGTGTTCTTTAGTGTGCATGACAGGAAGCTCTGCCTAAGTTAGATGAGGGAGTGAGAAGATGGCGAAGGACAACGTTTGATATGGACCGGATGGTATCCTTCTGAGCGGATATGTCAATGGGCATCATACACCAGACAGCCTGGTGAATACAGTAGGTAAAGCACTCCCGCAGGCTTCTGGCCATGCCCACGGCCTCGTCGTAGGTTGTTGATCTCGCCAAAAGTGCCGTGAAGGTACACCGAGGCGTAATTGCCGATGCAGAATGATGGTGGTTTATGTGCTTCGTAGCTTATGTGTTTCCTCTGAGGCCATGAAGATGTTTCTGACTCTTTGGGAAACCAGCAGTTAGGGCCCTAGCGTTCAAACAATCCTAGGACCTGGGGATGGACTGAGTAAATTCTTTCTCACCAATAGCAACTGGAAAAGAGAAATAGTTAGCAAGAAGCAACAAGTTTTGCTGATGGCTTAGATATTTCATTTAGGCATTGAAACTCCAAGCAATTGTGCGAGTCAGACGAGCCAGCCATGAATTGCTTCAAGCGGAAACAAACACACCCACGTAGAGTATGCCACGTCTATTAGTAGGGGCGTCCAAGCAAACGGCGGCCCTATTTGGCCAATTCCCCAGCTGTTCTCTCCAATCGACCCATCTGAAGCCCACTGCATCGCGTATCGATTGGAAATATTGCGCGTAAACCAACGTGCCGATAGCTCTGCTTGGGACAGGGCGACCACGAACTGGAAACAAAGTGGAAAGCGAAATGAGGATCAGGCTCTATGCTTTTCGCCCTGAGCTGTGGTTAGTACAGACATTCTGGGCGAGACTTTTGATTGATTTACAAACCTGGGATGAAGTCCCATCTTTTCCTTTCCAACCAAATATATAACCAAGACAGCGCTAACACCACCACAAGACCGATGTTTGTGATCTAAGTCCAATACATGTCCTTCTTGTCGTACATACGAACGGCGCCACTACTCCAGGGCAGATTTTTCTCGGTAGCAATATTTTCACAAGCCCGCAAGAGTTGCTCGTGGTTGAGATACGTATGGATCGATAGGGCAAAAAGGGTAATAACCGAGGAAAAAAAAGATGACCATGACACAGAAGTAGAAGAGAACCATCCGCTTGATGGGATTGTAGAATGAGGATATTATCGTACCGTAGTGGCGAGAGTAGTTGCCGCAGCTTCCGTCACGATCACGGATTGGTAGATGCCGCTTGAAGATAGACACTGAATAATGACGCAAGCGAGGGAGAGCGCAAGGGCAAACAATAATTGCGACAATATACATGTCTCGTGGTGTTGCTTGAGCCATCGCGTTACTCGAGTCAAATCGCACCTGAGGAAAATGCCGGAATCTCTATATTGTCAAGAAGTATGGCTGCTCCGAAAGACAAAGCGAGGTCTAGCTACATGCTATAAGAAAATATCACCTTTTCAGAGTCAGCGTAAAGGTTGGAAGCGATTCTGGAGCAGTTCTTATGCCAATTCCCGCTAAATCGGGATTGCATGAACCGTACACTAGCAGGCAAATGTTGGTGCATTCGCTCACCAATGCCGTCATATGCTCAAGTGGCAACGAATTGTATGGATCGAGCTGTGATAATGAAGATGAGGTACAAAGCTGGACAACCATGATCAGGGCTTTAAGCCGTCACGATAGTTTCAAAAAAGACTGGAGGTGTGATTGGGACGGTCAGTGGCACTGGGAGGCGACTGGTTCCTAGATTTTGACAAAAAAGAGATGCATGTTAAAAACTTCCCAGCTCTCGGATACATGGATCATGATTCGTTCTGGACATTCCAAAGGTCGCGCCTTTGAGCCATCGTGGGCGTGGGAAGTTGTCAACGTTGCCTGGGACTGAGGTCGAGGCGACGTTGCCCATGGAGACGTGGGGAGTTTCTCCAACCACGGCTTCTACTTTGACGCGCAACCTTCATATTATCGAATCTTCACATCAATAAGACTAACATCCAATAGCATACTACGAACCCATTCTTCCCACAGCCGCATCACCAATCCAACATGTCTTACCTCCCGTAAAGCTCGCGCTGCTACATCCCATCATTCAAGACATAGCTTCCGCTGCCATGCCCTCCATCGGTTCCCGTCTCGCTGTCTTCTCTACACTCATTGCCCTCCTCGCAATAATTCTCTACATCTCCGCTTGGCGCAATGAACTATTCCCGCTTCATAACATCTTGTGTGCTGCGCATGCCTCGCACGACTACATCTCAAACCCTCACTCCGCAAGCTGGAAAAGCTGGTGGCACCCACAACGAACCTCTGGGCAGCCAGCTATCCCAGCACCCAAACAGGGCGGCGGAGTCTTCTCAAAGGATTGGAACATTCTTTATCATCTCGGAGGCAACGGACCATGGGTAGAGAAAGTAGATGGGGTAGTCGAGGGCGGGATAGAGGTTCCGGAAGGTTGCAGTGTGGATCAGGTGCATATGGTGGGTCGAAGTGCTCGAGGTGGAACATATACTGGGGATTGGCTGCTAATGGCCTTGGCTTTAAGATGTCAAGACATTCTGAGAGGTATCCGACTGTTAAAGCTGGAACCAGTGGGTCTATTCTTCCCCATTTCATTGCTTGGGTGAAATTTCAGGCTGTGGCGTGGGCTTACATCGATTGAAGGAATGCTCAACTTGATGCAAAAGATGAAGGATGCAGGAATTACTTACGAGGGCGACCTACAATTTTTCAATTACTGGGAGTTTTTCTCTACTGGTACGTAATACTGTAGTTTGGAGCAGAGTCGATGGGTGTTTGCATGTTCCACTTCGATTTGGTAAGCTTGCCATATATGAGCATCTTCGCCACACACATAATATCAATCATAAAACATCAGGGAGCTCCAACTCCATCCCACATCCCAGCCCCCCAATCTCCCATTCTCAACCCCAACTCACCTCGCCCACAGACCCCCAAGCACAGTTCGAACACCTAACAACCACCGGGCCCTTTTCCGGAACCCTCGGTGCCTTCACAACAGGCGTAAAGCTCCGGACTCGCTACCACAACCTCCTCTCCCCGCCTCTCTCCCACAGCCGTAAAACCAGCCTCTGGGCCAGCGACTGCCCTCGCGTCATAGACACCGCCCGCTACTTCAGCGCCGGCTTCTTCGGTCTCAATTGGAATGATACCGCAACTTTGCACATCATCCCAGAAACTGCCCAGCTCGGAGGCGACACCCTAACTCCCGGCGACACATGCCTTGCCTACCTCACCGACAAAGAAGAAGGCCACGATAAAGGCGCTGTCATGCTAGCGAAGTATCGCAGGACTTATCTTAGCGCTGTGCGGGAGCGGCTGCTGAAACAGAACCCTGGGATTAATTTCATGGATGACGAGATCTACGCTATGCAAGAGATGTGCGGCTTCGAGATTACTGTTAGGGGAAGCAGCCACTGGTGTGACGTCTTCACGCAACAGGAATTCCTGAGTTTTGAGTACGCAAGAGATGTGATACACTACTATCGCTCCGGGCCAGGGACGAGGTATGGAGGGGTGATGGGGTTATTGTGGTTGAATGCGATGGTAAAGTTGCTGGTTGAGGGACCCAGCGCTGGTCCTTTGTTTTTTAGTTTGTTAGTGGGTATCTTTTGTGTGGCTAACGGTATAATTAATTGTTTCGCAGTGTCCACGACGGCGATATCGTCCCTATGCTCACAGCGCTCGATCTCTTCCCCGACAAGAATCACCTTCCCATCACCCACATCGCTCACGACCGCAAATGGCGCACGTCGCAAGTTTCGCCTATGAGCGGAAGGGTGATTTTTGAGCGGTTGACCTGCCCCTCCCAACCCTACGATACAGCGTCCACATCAAATGAGACTTTTGTCCGTGTGAATATAAATGACGGCATCGTAGCGATTCCAGGCTGTGCGAGCGGACCGGGACATAGTTGTCCTTTATCTGAATTTGAAGCTCGGGTTGCAATGAGAGGGAGGGAGTTAGGTGATTTTAGGGAGAGGTGTGGGCTGGGGAGGGAGGCGCCGGGGAGGATTAGTTTTTTGCATCAGTGAGGGAGGGCAACGGGTTGGTTAGAATAGATTGGTATTTCTGGAATTGAGCATTGGTGGAATGTTAGGCCTTGCGTTTGGGGGTGTAACTGCCATTTGCACTTTGTTGAAATGCTGTTTCTGTAACTGTTGTGCCGAACTTGGCTGCACAGTGCGGGAAGGGCGATTAGAATAGATTGGATTTGGCTTTCTTGAATGGGAAGTTGGTAGAATGTTGGGCCTTGTGTCGGGGGGGTATAACTACCCTTCTTCCTTGTTCAAATGCTGTTGTACCTTTGTAGAGGTGACTATTGTCCCGAAGTTGCCTGCACAAGGGCCGATAGTTTGTGAGGGACTGCCTAAATCGGGCATTGCTCGATAAGACATTGATAAGGCGCCGACCGAGGTCTGACGTAAGTCTTGGCAATTGTGTTGCGCAGTAGTGCAAATGGACGAACATTTATGGAACGACGAGCAACATACCACGTTATTGATTTTCACTGACGAGCGTAGCAATGAAACCAATCAATGTGTATAGAGCAATTGATGGCTTACAAGACCCCAATTGCAAGCTCTATCAGAACGGTTATCGCGAATGGAAACTTCAGCGACAGAATAACTACTGAGCACGCGCGGAAGGACAGCAACAGAATAACTACAGAGTACGCGCGGAAAGACAGCAACCTTGGGACACTGTTTGGAAACGCCACTGACGACGAGGGGTCTGAGATGGAGAGGAATGCATGATGAGCTCCGTGGCTATTTTCACGACTGGGACTCCTCTAGACGGAGTAGAGACGACCTAAAGCGAACCTTGGAACGTTGGGGCCCTCTGGAGCTTTTCGAGCAATTGAAAGAGCTATTTCGGCCTAATATCGATATCGACTAGGTGCTAGAGGCATTGCTCCAGACGAAAGTTTGCGTATTTGATCGATTTGGTCGCATAAGATCGACGGGACCATCCTAGCGCATCCGTGTTGCTTGTTCAAATGGTCTGTGCTTTTCAAGGTTCGGCCTAACTCATGTCCCGCCATATGGAGCGAACGCAAGGAAAATACAAGAAACAGGCCAGAGTGCGACAAATGCTCAGGATTCAAAAGGAAGGTGTAGTAACATTACTACAAGACATCAGTCAACCTCCTAGACATCAATTGACCTCCAAAACATCAATTGACCTCCAACACATCAATTGACCTCCAAACACATCAATTGATCTCAAAACATCAATTCACCTCCAAATCATCAATTCACATCCAAAACTTACCACCAAAGCTTTGTACGCTGCAGATCTCTACTAGTAAAACACCTCCATCTACTCCATATTGCTACAGCATCCTGGACGCTGCCCACAATCAATCTTCAAAATGTTCGGAGGAAAGAGCTTCGATCCTGCAAACGACATCCCAGACCTCTCCGGAAAAGTCATCTTAGTCACAGGAGGTATCCTTCCCTCCCTTTACCTTCCCTACAGATAACTAATACTCCTCCCCCAAAAAGGCAACACCGGCCTAGGACTTGAAACCATCATCCAGTTATCCTCCCACAACCCTGCCAGAATCTTCCTCGCAGCCCGCACCGCCTCCAAAGCCACCTCCGCCATCTCCACCATCCACAATCTCGTCCCGGACGCCCCAATAGAGTTTCTCCCTCTCGACCTAACTTCCTTCGCCTCGATCAGGTCAGCCGCCGAAACCTTCACACACTCCTCCTCCCGGCTTGACATTTTAATAAACAATGCCGGCGTCATGGCGACGCCGTACAGTCTGACCGAAGAAGGATACGAGATTCAATTCGGGACGAACCACATGGGGCACGCGCTGTTGACGAAGCTGTTAATGCCGACCCTCCTCAAAACAGCCGAAGAACCCAACTCAGACGTCCGCATCATCAACATCTCCTCCGTAGGACACTTCATGGCTCCCTCCAGCAGGATAATCTGGGACCAGGCCGCGTTGGAGAAGCAATCAACGTGGCGACGCTACGGGCAATCCAAACTCTCCAATATCCTCTTCACAAGGGAGCTTGCTACACGGTACACGTCCATAAAATCCGTCGCTGTGCATCCTGGAGTTATCATAACAGACCTCTACGCTCCCGTCCAGACGGGCTTCTTCGGCAAGGTGGGTATGTGGCTGTTTAAGCTGATTGGGCCAATAATTCCGGGCTTTCTGCCGAATGTGCAGGCCGGTGCTAAGAATCAGCTTTGGGCGGCGACGGCGCCGAGTGGAGATGTCAAGTCCGGAGAATATTACGTCCCCATTGGGAGCTTGAGCAAAGGCAGCAATGCTTCACAGGATCAGGGGTTGGCGAAAAAGTTGTGGGAGTATGGGGAGACTGAGTTTCAGAAGCATGGGTTTTGAATTTTGGGGAACTGGGAAAGGGATTTCGGGTTGTGAGTTACTATTTTAGCGTTTAGTATTCGGGGAATAAGGGTGAGTTTGTAGGACTATGTACCTCTTTATCCTTCTTGTACTTTTTATTAAGATTTTTTTTCGGTGCTTAGCTAGCCGTGGTCATCATTGTAATATCTATTACAGTTCTACCTACTTATTCCCTACCGCTCCTCTCCAGCACGTGCAGATGGTTCCATCGGCAATACTCTTCCTAGTTTTTCCGTTCCGGTGTTGGCTCTCCTCTCTTATAAACGCTCTTCGAACAATCCGTACACTTCAACCACTCCATCGCATGGATCTTCCAGAAATATCCGCCTTTCTTGCGAGACCAAGGCATAACAAGTCTCTGAAAAAAAAATTAGCCATAAAGCATTCCGATGGTGGGTGCGTGCGTTTCATAACCGCCGTAGCCCATAGATTTTCAAAAAAATAAAAATAAAAATAAAAATAAATTTTATTAAATTAAAATGGAAATGGAAACGGAAACAGAATTAAAAAAAGAAAAGGCAAAAAGGCAAAAGCCCCCAATTGCCGGTGGTGGAACCTTTGGGTTATGGAAACTATAGAAGGTTGCAGGTTGGAGAGGCTCCCTAATGGGAAGGTTGATAGGTTTTAGCATTTATAAGGATTGGTGGAGGAGTTTAGCGTTGATTTATGGACAAGATTAACTTTAAAGGGCGGTTGATGATGCTTAGCATTTTGAATTGTTAGAGAAGGTAATAACGAGATTTCGTTGGCCTCCCGGACTCTCCTCCCCACTTCTTGTTCGTTGTCGTTCTCATTCTTCGTCTTCCATTTCCACTTGTCCTTCTTTCACTGCCCATTGGATAACATAACGTATTCTTCTACCTATGTCCCAAACCGTCCGGCATATTTGTTGCTGAGTCATGGACAAATTTTGTCCCCCACATTCGAGAACAGCAGTTGGCTAGACCCTTTCAGCTCTAGTACCCCCACGTTGCAGCGACGTATTGGTATATAGATGGGGGTATCCCCTCCTTTAAATCAACAAGCGATTCAATGTTTGCACCAGCATCCAGCTGACAACAGCAGCGATCTTTTGGTTAGACGGGCGCACCAGCACATTCAAGTTTCTGTAGCTATGGTTTGACTCTCCTTCCTCTTTTTCCTCCCCTAATGCACCACGTTTTTCTCTGCCGGCATCTACAATGGTCCAACACACTATTAGTAACATCAGTACAACGTTTTTAGGTCGAGTTCTAAAAACACACGAGTTTTTCCAACTATTGAAGTAGCGATAGCAATAATCAAATAATTAAATCCAAGACTCCGATTCTGATTGTTTGACGCAATCGACCCATTGATTTGACTGTGATTACGTGATCATATGATTGTAAAAGACTTTTACAATCATAGAAGTTTAATATGCTTACCAAAAGCTTCAAGTTTTAACTGCCTCGTCGTCGCTCAGTACGACGGCGGACAATTGGCGACTGGTAGGGTTATTCCTGTCTTCCTGGCTCTTCTTTGTGTTGGCTTCTTCCTTATCTTGTTCTTCTGAGCGTCTCATTGCCTCTAGTGCTACCAGTGCTGCCTCCGGTGCTGTAAATCCTCCTCCCTTGGCCAGCTATCGAATCGAGCTCTTTAAACGCTCTGTTTGCTCTACCACTACTCTTCCACCCAGCTGCGACCTCTCCCTCGGTATTATCCACCGTGCACCCCAAAGACTTATTCAGCTTTAGCCGACATAACTAACTATAGAGATGACATCGATGGCGATGCGTGAAAATGTTTGGATAGGCCTTCTGCTGGGATGGCTCAAGCCACTGACTAAGAGCTGTGCCGGACATCGATTTGAATAAACGAGCTTATATAGCTAGGCAAGCGTTAAGATCAGTAAATATACATTAATAAAAAAGAAAACTTTGGACGTATTACCTACAAAGGCTTTATCAAGTTTGTTGTATATATTTATTTCGCTTGTACGTGTTCTTAGTAAATCTAGATTTGTAGTTTAGCAAAGCTTTTAATTAAGGTATTATTGTAGTCTTTCTACTAAAGCTTTCGAGCTATATTAATTATGTTATTGTTTATTTCTAGGTATTCTTGGCATCTATTTATGTTTATATTTCATATTTATAGCTTATATTATAGCATTAATATAAAAAGCTTTACATATGTTATTAAACTACTTTTTGTATCGATACATAAAATATATTATTACTTATAGTGCAAGGACCTAGCTCCAACCCGCTCGGTCAAACAAACCAAAAAGGTAGGACAGTCCCGCGATTGGGAGGTTGCTGATTGGAATGCCTTATAAACTCTCCATCCTATTCTCTAGGTAGCGCGCCAGTGACATATGGTATATACTTGTAATTACTTTATCTTGGAAATACTATAACGTAATTCGCAGGTTTTTGATCTAGTTAGACAGAATAATATTAGCGGCAAGGTCAGCACCACAGGAATACAGTGGCAGACAAGCAACAACAAACTCCATGATAGCATTGGCATAAGAAACCCGTATTATGACCCATGTTTCCAGTGCCTCCTGTCCAGGTCCACACAACATCCACGTCCCTGGTCGCAAGCACGGAGAGCCCGAAAGCTCACACTCCTATAGACAATAACACTGAAGCACTCCACACTCCTTTACTCCCTTCCTCCGGTCCCTCAGTCTCCCAGTTTCCCAACCCTACATTCCTTTATTTCCATTCCTCCATTCCTTCATTCCTCCGATCTTCCATTCCATTCCTCCAGTCTTCCGTCCCCCATCCCTCCATCCTCTACAAAGCTATAGGAAATGGGTAATAGAACAACTCACGTCATAATTTTCTTACCTCAAGTCAGAAGAATCCGCAGCAGGCATTTGGGTCGCGCATACAGCCCTCAGGGTTCCCTCAATCCAGGCGATCGTGATCAAGGCTCCCTCGACCAAACCGATCAAGATTCCTATCCCGCTTCGGCATTGTAATCTCCTAAATCTCATCCCACATCGGTGGTCGAATCCTCTTCTTCTTGTCTTCCTCCTCCTCTCCTTCTCCCTCCTCCTTCCCGATCACATTTGGAATATATTCATTCTTCTTAACATCATAATACTGCTCAATTAGCGAAAGGCTCGGCGCCTTCCAATTGCTCTGATCCCTCAGCTCCTGGAGCTCCTGTGCAGTAATCGGCCGTTGTTGCTGCTCGTGGCCGCCCATGCAGCTATCCTTCATCGTCGATGTCGCCGCCGGTTCAGTGACACCGACACCCAAAATATCATGAACATGTTTAAACCAAGTCTGCTCCCCAGGCTCGGATTTTTTAAAATCCTCATCAACAGCCAACCTCATCTTCCGAATCTTTTCCGTCGACAATTTCCAAGCCGGTGATCCTTCAACATATTTGGCATGCCGAACCAGTTCTTCCTCGAGATCTTTTTTATTCTTTGCCTTTCCCGCATCGTCTAGCACTTTTCCTTTTCCTTTCGCGTCAGAAGAGGCTGCATTCGGTGTTGGTGAGCTTGCTGCTGCATGATCCAGGTCGTAGTATGACACAGAAGACTTACGCCCCTTCGTCGTTCCCTCCTTCATACCATCAATCTGGCTCTTTTGTTCGCCGAATTCAAGATCAGCTTCAATCGAAGGCCCGGAAGGAGTGCTTCCAGCCTGTTTCTGAGCGGTGGATTCAGTAGACAATCCACCTTCGGCAGTAACGCCGCCTTGGCTAGACGGTGCCTTCTTCTTCTTCCTTTTCGACTTCTTCTTTGGTTGCGTCTCGGTCTGGGCCTGAGGCGAGTCAGTTGAGGGTGGCTGGGAAGTGGGCGTATCGGTAGGGAGAGCGTCTGGGAGTGGCTGAGACGCCTGGGGAGCGGGTACTGTGTGAGGAGACATGGTATCAGAAGCGGTGGACGAGTTGACGTTAGGATTGGGAGTCGTCTTACTCTCAACTCTAGGAGGTGTATCGGATATAATAGTCTTCTCAGAACTACAATCGTTCGTAGGTGTGTGAGTTCCCTGTGTAGCCTTAGTAGACTCGAATTTATTCTCGCTAGGGTCCTCTTTGACCTCCGCGTCCTCCAATAGATCTTGCTCGACTACTGTAAGAGTATCGCTGGGGAGAAACGGGGTATAAAAAGCTGGAGTGATTGGCGATCGAACATCAGCACCGTCGCTTCTGCCTGCGGACGAAGGAATTCGGTTTGATCGGAGACTAAGTTTTGGCACGGCAACCTTGGCGAAAATTTCTTTGCGTCTCTTTTGCTTTTCGATTTCTTCCTTGATCTTGGCGGGAGCATCTTCGGTTTGCGGGGGTTTCGTGGCATCTGGCGTAGGTTGTGGGGGTTGGCTGCCACCTTCTTGCTCTGCAAATGATTTTTCTTGAGGGTCCTGCTTGTCAGCAAACAGAACACCGGTTTCTACTTTCGTCCCCGCCCACTGAGAAAAAAAGGAATCCTTAGCATCTGTAGGGTTTGGCTCAGGGTCGCCTTCGTTGGAGGGAATGGAATCGTTACCTCCCATCTTAGACCGCAAAGTAGATCGAGGGTCCTCTTTGGCGACGCCATCGAAATCGGTTTTAGATTTTTGACTTCCTTTCCCATTGCTGCTTTGCGGCTGGTGCGTCGATTGCAACTTCGACCTAGCTTTGGTCTCCTTAATATTTTCTTCTAGAGGCTCATTCTCCGTAGGCATTACGGGCTCTATCTCTTTCGGCTTAGAAGGACCGTGATCTTTAGGCTTGGGTGGTTCCGCAGGCTCAAGCTTAGACGACTCGACATCCCTTGATTTTGAGGATTCGCCAACTTTGGACTCCATAGCCTCCGTTTCGTTTTGTTTAGAAGCATCGGCATCCTTAAATTTGGCAACTTCGGCCTCTTTTCCTTTCCCCTTCTTCTTGCTGGCTTTCTGCTTAGGCTGTTGCTGTTTCTTTTTAGATTTGGCAAAGGGGTGAAGAGATTCGGTCTGCGGAGCACCTGGCTTTGGTGGCTCAGGCACAGATGTCTTTATGATCTCCGGCAACGGCTCTGTGAGCTGGTTTGTTTGAGTAGCCGTAGACTCTGAAATTGCATCGGTGTCCTTCATTGTCTCACTCCCTGTCACCATCTCTTCCTCTAGAGTAGCAATATCATGGCTGCTTTCAGTCACCGGCACTGCGAGCTGCTCATTCTCTTGACGACCAGGTTTTTCTCTATTATGGTCTTTAAAGTCAGCTCCGGCATCTGATCTGGGTGATTGAGACTCTTTGGCGGAATGGAAGCTCGCGTCGACTTTTTGGTCATCGTCTGAAGTTCCACCAAGGTCCGGAATTGCAGCATCTGGAGTTTTGCACACAATTGATGGCTGAATACGAGCAGCAGCTTTGACTGGTGTCTGCGGTTGCGCCACGGTCTCGGTCGGCTTACATTCATCAGAATTTCTGAGATCTGAGGCTGTTGGCTTCACAACTATAGGTTCAGCCTCTGGTTGTTGATCGGGTTGAGTAGTGGTTAGGGTAGCTTCACTAGTTGTCTTATCTGCGTCGCTCTGTGGTACTGGTTGCTTCTCTTCGGCGAGTATTTCGGGAACTTTGCGGACAGGTGCCGTGCCTTGCTGTGCTTCCGGAGCATTTGATTCGTCATCCATTAACCCCTCATCCATGGACCCTTCATCCATTGGCCCTTCATCCATTGGCCCTTCATCCATTGACCCTTCATCAATTGAACCCTCATCCACTGACTCTTCACCATTTGACCCTTCACCATTTGACCCTTCACCCTTTGACCCTCCGTCGGACAAGGGTGGCGTATCTTCTTCGAGCTTATTTGCTGCTTCGGTATCGGCAAGTGCGTCCTCTATGGTAGCTGGGAGATTTTGTGAAGTTCGAACTGACATTATAGAACTACTATCGTCATTTGACTTCACCCCAGATACGCTAGGTGTCGGAGTCAGTGCCTTGGTCTCAATAGTAGTCGGAGAACTCTTGTTTTCCACCCTTCGTTGCTTGTTTTTCTTTGGCGAGGATCTAACCGACCTCGGTTTTCCCTTCCGCAATTCTGGACTACCCCTCGTGGCAAAAGTTTCCTGCGTATGCTGGCGAGGCAAGTCACTCCTCGCGTCCTGTGGAGAATATGAAGCCGCATTCGAAGTGCCAATAACAGGTCCAGCTGACATGTTGTGATAACCAAAATAGCCTGCTTGTTGTCCAGAAGAGCGACGGAAGGAATTGGAAGACCCAACATTCTGGGGACCCTCACCCATGTTCTGAGGGCTGTAGGCAGGCATTTGGCCGTAGTAACTAGGATGCGTGCCTGCTGATTCTCGCCGACTGCCGAATTGAAGACTGGGACGACCGCTATTCGATCCTCCTTGGTAGGTACGAGCACCGAATGGCCTGTCAGGAGATACAATTTCGAATTGAGATCGTGGTACTTGAACTTTAAGAGGCTGGCCGTTGAACTCTATACCATTCGCAAGCAAGCCCTTGCGGGCATCTTCTGGCGAGTGAAAGCTGGAATATGGTCAGTGTCACACAGCCTGAACCCTACCAGAGGTAATTAGAGATTCTACATACCATACGAACCCGTAGGCTGCCGGTCGACCGTCCGCCCCAATCTTGTGATTCGCTCTAATTTCCTTGATGGGTCCGCCAATATAGCCCTCGAAAAGTTCTCGAAGTGCTTCAACAGAGAACCCTGGAAAGAGAGGAAACACCCAGAGGTCACGGATCCGATCGCATTTGGGACCTATCCAATCCTGACCGCATCCAGTAAATGGATTAGATAAATCAGTGCCAATATTTTGATGGACATTGTACTGCGGCGTGCGGTCACTGCACCGCCGGGTAATAGAATTTTGAGTAGGAGGTTGATGGAATCCTGGGGTTGGAATATCAACAGCCTGTCGCGAGGGATCAAATTGAGGGAATGGCTCGGTTTCTTTGCGACTCGCATTGCTCGCACGATGGCCCTGCTGCAGAGTTCCGGGAAGCATCGGTGCGTCTGAATGACGAGAACCACGATAGGAGTTTTGGTTTCCCCTGTCTCCATTGTATTGTCCGTGGCCCCGACCGTAGGATCCTGTCGAAAATTTGCGGCCTCTGCCAGCCTGGTTGGAGAAGCTCGCTCTACTTTTGCCTTTACCTCGAGGAGGGCCTTGAGCAAAGCCTGGATTGGAAGGTCCATATGGATCGTACAGCTTCCCCATTGCATGGCCCTGATTGCTAGCCCAGGCATTATCAGCAGTAATCGGCTGTGCTGAGCGAGGATTCGCTGTGTTCGGGTACTGAACGTTGGTGATTTCCGAAATCGGTCTGATTACGTTTGGATAAGTTAGACGAGGTTCTACAAACCCTCCTGCCATCATCGATGAATTGGATACCATTGCCGTATATTGAATTGGAGCCTCGAACGGCTGGTTCGCGATGCATTGATTTGGCATGAACTGCGACGGAACAGCATGTGGCGGATAACCAACAAGATTCGCATAGTTTTGTGATGGGGAGCCAGAAGTCATCATCTTTTGCTGATCATGCATCCTCGCGAGATCAACTGGACAAGGGTAACGGGGTGAAGGTATGGCCTGTGAAGGTTGGCGTGCCCGATGATTATTTGCAGGAATGCGAGGAGCCATATTCTCAACATATCCCCCAGAAATCTTACGATACTGCAGGTTCGGTGTGGTGCTATATGGAGTAGAAGTTTGCGTTGACGTCTGCCGAGAAGCTCTGCCGCGAAAATTCACACTCGCTGCTCCGGATATCTGAGCGTTATGTCGGACTCTCTGGCTCGTCATAATTGTTTCCGTATTATGCACAGATTGTGTGTCATTTTCGAAAGATGTAATCTCCCCTAGCGTTGTCCGTCTGTCTTCGCCACCGCGTAATTCGGCCTGGACAGTCGCGGCTGGCGTTGGCTTTTCACGCTTGGGAAGAGTAATTGCTAGAGAGAAATTGAGTTAGTTAATCTATTAGATGCTTATGTCAAGTTCTGAGCCCTCTGACTCCAAGGTAACATTCATTGACTTACGACGCGGCACATTACCAATGGATACATTCTCGACGGGTACGTTCTCGAGGTGGGCAGCAAGCTGAGCTCCCAATAGTTGAGCGTGACCGGACAGGGTAATCTCGGATCCATCAGGAGACCTAAGTTCAGTCCTCTTCTCTGCTTTCATAGCTGTCTTGACTCTCTCCTCGTGCTGCTTCATGTAGACCGTCTGCAGAGCGCGCCGCATCTCATTGAGTACATGCCATAAGAATGGTCGGCCATGGTCCTCAATGTCTTGTGTGGTAAAGATATTGTCAACTACATCCAAGGGACGGTCCTTATTATAGACTAGATTGCAGACTTCCTCCAAGCGATCCTTGTTCAAGGCACTCCAGTACGCCGCGAATTCCTTGACGAGTCCAATGTTCTGCGCCCCAATAAATCGAACCACGGCAACGAGAAATGAAGGAGATTCCAGGTGGATGTCGTGGGCATCGAAGAAGTCTTGCAGTCGAGCGCCAGGAAAGATCTCGCGATATTGCTCTGGCCACTTCTCAAGACAGCGGCGGGCAAAGTCAGCGACTCCGTCCATCTTGTTGCTGCGTACTATGACAGGTTGATAGGGCGGTGCGATGGTTCGAGGCTCTCGCTGGCCCAGGTTCGTGGAGAAAAGACAAGCCATGACGGACGTGAAGGCGTTTGGCTTGCCGACTCTATAAAATGCACGATGCTAACAAGGCGCGAAAGGAACGAGTCTACGCACCGATGACAAGAAGCTGGAAAGGCCGATGGCACAAGATAGCTAGGTGTGACTGGCGTGGTGTTGTATCTTTACGTCAAGGAGTGACAAGAAAAGAAGTAGTGGGCTTGAGGAAGGAAAGAGGGTGTCCGCGGTGAGGAAAGAACAGAGGCGGGCAAGATTTGAATAGGAAGTCGCGTTTGTGGGGTTTCCGAGAGGTGAATTAGTGAATCAACAAGACACCCGTCTGTGAACCTCCAGAAAGAGGCCACGCCGGGGTGAACCAAGCAAAATTTGCTTCAGTGAATAATACACCAGCGTCTTCAATGGTCTAGGAAAGATCATGACGCCGCTAACATGAGCAGATTGAATTTATCTTCATGATGTCTCTGAAAGAGGGCAAAAATCCGAGCATAAAAATTACACCCACCACATATTAATGACGGCACTAGCAATTCCACGAATTCGTGGCAGGCCATTGTATTTTCTTCGTAGCCCACTTTGGAGTGCGGGCTTCATTGTCTGCCCTAGCAATTAAAGATATGAGTGCAGGTCGCCGTCTTTTTAAACCCATACATCGCTGCAGACAAGCGTCGTCTACATGCCATTCGTTTGCTCTGCACGGTTGGCTATACTTCACAGCTAGATCAGAGCATCGTTTGCATCGCCAAAATCCAATGAATACACTCTGGTGGCCTGTTGAATGATGCTACAAATTCTGCTTTTGGTGAGCACACTACGCAGAACCAGTCTCCTTTGGTATTGATTTGAGCAGAGCCAGAATTTCGGACTCGTTCTCGCCGACGACTACTTTACGTCAACTGCTGCAACTGCAATTGGACGTGAATATACATACCTACTTTCCCTTGATGCCAATCCACCACCTGTTCGAGTGAGAGTCAGCTTCGAAGGAACCAGTCAGGACTTTCTATTCACTCACCACCGGCCGTTGGAAGCTTTCCGAATCTGCCTTGAGCTTTTTCAATGCATCTGCTTCATCACTGGCACCTCTGATTAATCTGCCAGCAGCACCAGATCCATTCCCACGTAGATACTCCAGTATGCTCCTCAACTGGTCGCTCGTTGGCGGGGCTTCAGTGACATCGAGTTCGAATTCGGTGCGCTCAGCTTTGCTTTGCATAGTGTGACTGCTAGCTTGGTCTTCGGTCGCATGGGCTACGGACTGCGCATTGGCTTGTTTGAGGAGCGTGAGGACACGATTTGATGCCGGGGCCGAGGGCTTGTGGAAAAGCGTCACGATGTTTTTGGCACCGTGCTGCAGAAAGTGTTAGCGACACCATGGACAGTAGAAGAGGCAGACACACCTCCGAGAAGAGTTTCCTAAACATCTTGGCTTCGTTTATTGTCGTAGGTGGTTGATATGGTTCACATTGGAAGATGGAACGAAGCTCCAGAGTCTTGAAGTTGGGGAGAACGCCCTGTGACGTTGGGACGTCCGAGCTGTCCCGAAATGTCTTAGGCTGAAAACCTCCCAGCCCTAGCCGGAGGACTAAAGGTCCGAATATGGGAAATTATGAATGATCCGATATTTCTGTTTGTAAACGGTGCATGCAAATTTTGTTGTACACTGGCACTCTTGCCTGTTTAAAATAAAATTGAACCCATGTGCTCCAAGTCATTGGATCCGGTGTTACAATTCTCCCATGAAGCAGAGAGATACCTTTAGAAGTAAGGTCGAATAATACAACCTCTCATGCAGTGTGAGGTGTTAGATTACCTTGGGGTTTCAACAAGAGCCAGTCACTTTTCAGACATTAGAGCAGGTCGAGAGCAGTACAGTTCACACAAGGGAAACACTCATGCCCGAGCACTAGTATCAGCGGAGAAGAACCGAGCAGACTTCTGTTGATAAATCCCATGAAAAGCCAAGTATACAACATACGCCGAAAGTATGCCCCTTCCTCCCAAAGAATGGGTTTCCATTTTCAAGCGAACATCATATTTCCACCTGGGCAATGTAAACCCAGAGCCTCTGATCCAGAGTCATAGCCATCCTCTTGATACAAAACTTGACTAATCTCATGCTGAGCTGAAAGTGTCCCTCCGATCCTACCCTGCTGGTTGACGTTTTTATGTCGTAGGGTTAGGGTTCATCTGCTCAAATCATCAGTCACCAAAGCAAGCGCAGCTATAGTGGAACCTTAGTACCTTGCGCTTTCCTCCTGCCATGGCGACCACGTTTACGAAACGGCGAGTATAGGTAATTCTCTTCTTCGCTCGGCCTTTCGGGGTCTTCTTCTCTGAGAGCGAAGGTCAATACCGACCTTGAATATCGAATGGGCCCGGATCAGCTTACTTTCTTGAGGCTCAACCTAATGGATATAAAAATTAGCTAATATATCCAAAAAATGCCCCAGATGTCCTCCCATATCGGTTCCCGTAGAGCCATAGACCATGGACGTACCTTCGGGGTCTGAGACTTGACTTTGCCTGCACGAGCGAGGGATCCGCTACGAATTATTTAGCAATTTGTACAGCGCGAAGTTTCCCAGAGAGCATCCGTACTGGACTTTTCCCATGACTGCGGTTGTTGGATGTGTAGGTAGCTGAGAGTGGCAAATACTGAGTTAGTCAAATCCCCAACAGACCGATCGCGAGCAATTTGCGGATAAAAGTAAGAGAGGTGGATATTTTTGCGATAGAGTGAAAGCGCAGGGCATAAACGTACAGGTCTGATGAAGGTGTTGTGGGCAGTAGATGACGATTGACTATTTGTCCCTTGCGACGACGAGATTCGAAATTCGATGTGGTTCAAGGGAGTCACGAGCGGGTAAGCGAGGATGAGTCACATGACGGATGAATGTTGGTCAGTCTGACATTGACCCACTTGTTTCCAACTTCAAGCTATGAGATACAGTATATGGCGAGTATTCGTCATTTAAGCTCGACGATGATACAAGGTTTTATTCTACTTTTTGTCAAATACTGATCTACGTTCCCAGCATTAACACTGGCAACGGGCGTGTGTAGGTAGCGCGATATTGGCCCGCCGCACGTCTCTACAAACATGTAATCAACTCCAGGGCTACTTCCGGCTTTCTCCTACATCAACTACATCCGCCATTACCATCTTGATCTCTCCACTAACACTATCGTGTATGCAACCCACCTGTTCTGCTGCCTCAGCGCCACATATACACACCCTTGGAACACTCTAATCGCCTCCAATTCTCCCACAACCCCATTACCATGCGATTCCTAACAGCAGCCTCCATCTCCCTCCTCATTCCTCTATCAACCAGCACCTCCCTCCCACCCCCTCAATACCTCTTCTCCAACCCCCCAACCACCAACGACAACATCCCGTCAACCTACCGCATCCCCACCGTTCATGAATCCGCCATCCAAGCCCGCCGCATCCTACACCTCGAATCCATCGGCACCCTCTCCACCATCTTCCCCTCATCCTCTTCCAATCCCTCAACCTTAGAAACCCGCCCTGAAGACGTCGGCGGTGCCCCAATCGGGCTAATGGATTACTTTGCCGACTGCGAACCCGGTTCCGGCAACCCGACCATCCTTGCCATCAGCATCGCCACAAGCTTCAAGAACGTGGCATCTGGCAGCAACATCACACTTTCGCTGCGCTGGCACCCACCTTTCTCGCACATCCGCCCACGCCCAGTCAGTCCCGCGTCGCTGCCGCGATTCTCGCTCATCGGGCAGCTCCAGGAGTTGAGCATCGAGGAGGCGAAGGCGGGGGGCGTAGCCGAGTGCTTTGTCAAATACCACCCTGATGCCGTGGCGTGGTTGCCGGGGAACAAGATCCATGAGAGCAAGTGGGTGCGGCTGGTGGTCGAGGAGCTGTACTGGATTGGCGGGTTTGGGGATCGTGCCTACATTGGGTGGATTCCGGTCGATGAGTGGAAGGGAGTTACGCAAGAGGAGGTCGAGAAGTGCAGACTACCTGGGGAGAGCAGAAAAGGGTGGATGGGGGAGTGGTGGGACATGGTGGCGGGCACTGCTTCCGCGGATAAGCACCCTGTTTGGGAATTGTAGACGCGGAACATGGAATGACGGACAGGGCGCTTTGGTGGGTTTTTGGTGGTATAGTCGACGTACTTTGACCTCAGGGTATATGGAAATGCAAATACATATTGGCCATCTCCCCCCGTTTACTGTAGCGTTATTTCGCGCAGAGTTGTGCGGCAGTTCCGATTCAATCACGCTTGCAACCACATGATCTAACCTACGGAGTTCCCTCGCGGTGTTGTTGGAGGTTGTCATTCACTGTGTGCCCAATATGACGAGGGTCCTTGATAAGTTTGCTGCATCTAGCATGGAGGTTTTTAATGTTTGCTCTCTCTAAGCAAACACACTTCGTACAGGGGCCTCTTCCACATTGACGAAACCTATGGAGCCACTTCAGGGCGTTTTAGGCGGGTATCGTTCACTCCATCCACCTAGCCCAGTCCAGTATTCCCCCCCTCCTCCCATATTACTAGTGCCGAATATCCACACACACAAGACACACATACATTTTCTTCCTACGTGCGCATAAACCTGGAAGTTCATTCACTCTTCCTTCATTCCCCCCTTGTTGCTTGTCTTTAACTGAGAATTCTAAGCAGAGCCTCGCACCCGGCCAGTCAGCCCTTCGGTGTTCATCAGTTTATGGGATGGTAAAGTGCGCGTCGTCACATGGCATTCTTCCTATTCCAACCTCACAACGTTCCATGACACCAAAGTTGAGCCTCTTCGAGCCCAGTGCAAAGTGCTCTTCCCTCCAACAAAAACCCCCTCATATCACCTTGGCCCCACATTCGCTCATGAATCCTGCCCACTTTTTCTCTGGTCCCTCCCTCCGTACTCCGTTCGTGACCGTCAGCTGAGCACCAACACCAACTGCCCGCAATCTTTTTTCTGGAGCTCGCAACGCTCGAACCGTGTCGGGTGTCGCTGTGGGCTTAGTCGAGGTTGTAGAGCACTGCGTCGGGGGAGCTTGTGGAAGTGAGAGCGGCAAGATGGACGAGGTGATGCAAGGGAGAGCCGTGAAGGGGCTGGGGGGTGTGTTTTTGTGTTTGAGGTCTGTTGTGTAACTTGTGCTGGATTCGATTTGGTGCCGCTCGTGGAGAGAGGTGCTGTGTTTCTCGTAGTGAGTTTGTGCTTTGATCTTTGAGATAGTATCCCTGTCTGCTAGTTGGTGAGTGCGTGCTCCATGAGCAAGGTCAATTGATGGTATATATCATCTCCGATTTTCTGAACTGAACACGAACGATGACACGTTGCTCTCTGGCTCGACATCACTTCCCTTGTCCCTGTCTGTTTGGATATGACCACATGGGTCTTGAGCTGCCGAGGGGTTTGGAAGTCTCCTTTTTATCCTTTTGTAGATATCTCACATTTCGTACAAGAATCACTATCTTTCATGATAGAAGATGCCGTGCGAAGAATGAAAGGTCAGCCTTAGGCACAGTTTCTCCGTTTACGGTGATCTGAGTGAGAGGCTGGGAGCTGGAGACTGCACTGTTTCAAACGATTGTCGTTCGCTCTCGAGGCCAGTCGTTGATCTGATGTATGCATGTGTGATAAACAATGGATGGTGCTCACTGTAATGACTCGAATGATTAGCAAAGATGTATTTAATTAGAGCTTTTCTCGTGCACGGCTCACACTGTGTTGCTCTAAGACATCGAAAACACACTTTATACCCGTTGATGCAGTGAAGAGGATTGATAAAGCAAAGATTAAAGAGGATTGAGCTCGAAGATAGAGCGCACTCAATGCCGATTATTCTTTGAACACGGCTTGACGAGAGTGCTGTTGGGCGAGTGCGAGGATATACGATATTGAACGATAGAATCTTGGGGAGGCATTAAGGCTTTCATATCGATCAGGATGGTTACTGCTCGTTAGTATAGTATACCTGATGCTATTTGAAAGAATCTATTGAGGGTTGTGGAAGGTGAGAGTGTTCACCGCAAGACAGAGCATTCACTGACGAGACGAACGTCAACCAACATAAACAGTTGGCAGAGCAAAGGCATTGTTTAGCAGGTAAGTAGCTATCGACAATATAAAATGCATCGCCTGGGTATCCAAAAAATGAAGCCACATGTTAAGTCGCTGGTGGACGAGGAGCAGATGCCAAATCGCCATAACGCTGTTACACCGTCGCCCTTCAGATGTATTGATTCCCAAACTGAACGATCATACGAGAGAGGACGCAACACGAATTCTTTCAACCGCCACACATACACTTCAGGAGCCTTTTCAATATATTACTTCACTCATAAGGGCCACCATCTTTCACTCAAGCGTTGCCCCTGAATCACTCACTTCTCCCAGCTGAGGTCAACCCGCCGCTCTTTCACCGAACTTGGTATCAAACGGCACCATCCCAGCCTAACCATGCAGCCTCATTCAACTCCGAGAAACTTCCTTTGGTCTCGCAGGCGAATAACATTGCATAGCATTAATACCTGCATAACACGTACTTACTATAGCTAGCCGGATGCCCAGACATAACGTCTCCAATCCTCCATCCAGCGTCTAATCTGCCAGCATGTATCCCTATCCGGACAAATCTCTCACCCTCTCCCAAATGACTCGACACCGCATGCATACAATTCCAATTATCCAGCACCCTACGCGCCCAGAGTCAACGCCAGAAGCACGGAACCCCATATCCAACCCGGAAACCCTACAGTCTAGCTCTTCAGGACTGCTGACTGCCGCATTATAATACGATGGCACACCAGCGGCAACAAAGGCGTGTGCCGCCAAGCTTCAACCTCTAGCTAGTCAAGCAAGCACACCGAACTGCCTCAGGTTACAGTTTACAAGGGCACAAAGGTACTTACCGTTGCCAGAATGCGTCAGCGGTCAGACTAGACCATATTAGCCCGAGATGAAAAATGGGATTTCTTGATTCCTTCCCTGGCCACAGCGACCATGTTCCGGCCCCGGTTTCTCATCTCCCTTGTCGTGACAGGATAATGGCATTTCTCGGGATCTGCGAGGGCCAGTATGGTTTGATCAACGTCCGGCAGTGTTACGTAGACAATCTACCGTGAACCCAGCGAAAGCACTTTAACAGCGCTAATACACAATATGAAGACTCAGTTTGTTCCGACGTATGCCGAGCCTGGAAGACAAGAGACAAGCTCACCTCAGAAGAACGTCCACCTTCAGCCTTCCCATCAATCGGTCCTGCTAACACTCGTTACTCCCAAGCTGGCTCCAGCTGCAGCGGCTGCAAAAATCCTACCACGCCTCAAAAACGCTCGGAGCAGCGCCCCTAAAAGAGCCACAGCCGCTGCCGGCCACCGTTGCGCGCCCGTAGCTGTCACTTCCCATCCAGGCATAGACCTCAGGCAAGCTTCGCACCGCTCACCATCATCCCAATCCTCTCATCCCCTGCCCTCATCCCTACCTCATCCCCTGACACTTCCACCCCCCATACAAAAGATTTCCCAAGATCTTCTGCAGACACCCCAAGCGCGAGTCACCTCTAGCCGCGGACCCGCATACAACCCGTACTTTTCCAGGGGTGTGTTGCTTTTCTTATTGCCGACCAGATCACGGGTGAGGTGATTATTTGAGCCCGGTACGCGCGTAGACGCTTTGGGACGGAATCCGGGTGAACGGGGGATTCGCAGGCTTCACTTGGGATCTGGCGACTGGAGTGATCTCCAGTGATCGCCAGTGATTATGTGGATAGATGTGTGCAGAGAGACGTCCGCACTAACAGGCGAGCGTGTCGCTGTGCTGACTACGTATCTAGTTACATACTTTGAGGCTGCGAGGATACGCAGCAGTCCTACAATGTCACTGAGGGCTTCGTGTTTGAAGCCGTCCTGAGGCTTAGGCAAGTAGAAATGCTTACTGCATACATACTCCTGCAGTGGGTGAGTCGATATGCATCGAGACACGTCGGAATCGGAATTGGAACGGTTAGGAACGGTCCTAGCATTCTCAGTGAGATGGACGGTGCTTGCTTTTTTTGCGCCTTACGAGCTCGCTGGTTGGGGGAAAGAGATAGAGAGAGAGAGAGAGAGAGAGAGAGAGAGAGAGTAGAGAGAGAGTGTGTGGGTGGGTGTGGGTTTTGGGAAACTTGACGCGCGAGGATGGGATTCGCACGTGTTAGAGACTCTCAGAAGAGCAGTGAGCGACTGGCTTTCAAGAAGTCTAGCCGCAGGGCAGTGAGAACTGCAAAGCACCAGCTGCATACCAGTAGTGCAGGAGAGGCTCGACCAGAGTAAGAACGAGCGCTCCATCAAGATTGAGTGAGTGAGTGAGTGTCACTGAGTGGCTGATTGACCAAGTGAGCGAAACAAACCTCAGACAGCAAGATGGCTGCTGGCACTGATCCTCCATCACTCACACATGTATGTTTAGAGGATCCTGATCCTGCTTCTCACATCCTCTCGAATAGATCAACAAACCCCGCGTAAATGAGCAGGCCCACCAACCCAGGTTTCAACTTTATCCCCATCGTACCACAACCAATGTCAGCCATCATCGATGCCGTAGCATACCTGCCCACATAACCGCGCAGAGCGCCGGCCGCAAATGACCTGTAGGCCGCTCGTCCCCAAGGCTCAGTGCACACGACAAGCATCCATTCCACCCCCATGCCATACTTCAACAGAGTGCACCGTGTAGCCGGTAGAGCGACCCACCACTCTCGACCCCAGTCCAGACACAGATTTTCCGTGTTCAGGCCGCGTCGGCTGCACCCGGGGAATCAGGAACCTGGAGCGATCAGAGCTGAGAATCTGTGCCTTTTGCAGATGCCCGACCATCGTGGTGGGGACGGGGTGTGTCGAAAGGGGATCGAAGGCCGGTCAGGCCGAAGTTTTACCTACTGCTTCTACTACTTGGCTGCGCCGGATTGGGTTCATGTGGGGTGGATTGAGGGGCGTTTGGGGCGAGTGCAGTAAGGGTGATTAGGTTTTTTTTTTTTTG
>KV745002.1:0-60273 GCA_001692735.1 Lepidopterella palustris CBS 459.81 | reverse complement strand
AGTTACTAAGAAGCTATTTATTACACCTTAATAAAAGCTAAAGCGGCTATAGTAGGCCTACAAGTATCTAGAGTGGACTAAGAGTAATTTAGACCGAGTTACTTAAACTAATAAATCCTCCTTTTGCTTTTTCTTTAGCGATATATTTGTTACTTAACTACCTAAGGATAAGCTTTATCCTAACTGCCTTATTCTACAGTTTCGAGGCTATTTAGAGTGGATAGTTTAGGGTCTAATTACACCAAGAAGAAAGGGACCCTTAGTATTCTTTGAAAAGGAATAGGGTAGTATAACTAGCCAAGTCTACCGTGAGAAGATTCTCCCTTATATCCTTGTATTTTGTGAGGTATACGAGGGCGACGTTATTAGGCCTAGAAATATAATTATTATAGAAGATGGATCGCCAGTTTATACTGCTAGGCTAAACTAAAAGGAGTATAGATAGTATAATCTTGTTAAGATATAGTTTTCTGCCAATTCACTAGATCTAAACCCTATTAAGTATATTTAGAAGAAGCTAAAGAATACAGTATACTATTAGTAACCTCGAACATCGCAGAAGATGAGGCAGGTACTATAGAAGAAATAAAAGGCCCTTAATTTAAGCGAGATATCTAGAATCTACTGTACTATAAGGGCTAGGTATAAGGCAGTTATTGCAATAGTAGAAGGGCTAATAAAAGTGGTAATTATATAAAGAATTAGTATTAATTTATATATAAAATTAAATGAAAAGTATACCGGCCCTTATATAGTGTATAAGCTTACCATATAGACGTGTACAAGCCGTACAGGGGGGGAGGGTGTACTAGAAGCTTCTAACTAGTTTAATACTAGGTCACTGTAGATCTATACTAGTTTGACCGTACCTATTATATTTTCCGGTACAGGTAGTTTTCCGGCTTACTTAAATTAATATTACTATAGTTTGTTCTATTACGGCAATTATTCTATTATAGTTAAACAAACGTTAGTGCAGTATAATATAATTAGCGGAAATGTATAATAACTTACTCTACTACGTAAGCGCGCTAAGCCTTTCTACTAAGACACAGAGTAAGGCCTTTACACGGGGAATCCTTAGTAAGTTCTAGGTCAATACTAAGAGTTCTATAGCTAAAGAGTCTAACGTCTATTTAGCCGTAACGGAATAACCGCCGTAACGGAACAATATTCTCTTCTTTAGTACCTTAAGCGTACCTACACAAGTGTATAGATATATAGACGTTATATTACTATTATCTAGCTAATTCTATATCTAATGTTAGGTTTTAGGTAGATAATTACGGTAGTCTTAGACATGTAATTAATTGATCCGTTTACAGCGACCGTTTGCGCCTTAGCTATTATCCCCTACTAAATTACGAACATTGGCATATCTTTATATTTCAAAACTATAGGACGAAAATTCAAATTAAAAAATCCATGATTCTAGACTTTAGCGACACCGCGCACTTAGAAGCTAGAAATCCGAGAGTTTCTCCGTATAGAAAAGTGGTTACCACGCAGCTTAGCGCGAGAAGTTAGTGTTTAATACTTAATTACTTAGGGTGTATTAAAATAATAATAAAAACACGCTATACTTAATCTGTTTCTATAAAAGCTAGGTGGCCTATTCTATTTTTGGCCCGCGTTGTCTATTACCTATTTGCGCCCTCCTTCCTAGTATTATTATAGTAAGTAGCCATAAATCTAGCTAGCTAGGCGCTAGCGTAAGTCCTTTTTTTAGACGTACGTAGAACCTACTCTACCCTAGTAAAACGTAGTGGCGTATCTTACACTACTATATGGTATTATTACCGCAGACGACCCTTAAGAAAGATAAAAGCTAAAGGCTAGTAATACCTCACTTTATTAAAAGAGAAAGCCCTTGTTATATTTCTATTATAAATGGCTGCCCTTAGGTCTCCTATACGCATTAAGTTTATACCTTCGCTAGCCTTTAGCCTCGCCCGCCGGCGGTCCGCGAATAAAGCGATTAAGCCGCCGAATAAGAACTGGCCTTAGGTATTTACGCGTCGCTATTTAGAGGTTAAACCGAGAAGAAATAGGGCGATAGATTAGAATTATTATAATAATAATATATATAATAAAATCTCTTAGTGGTTTAAGGTAATCGAACCGGAACTTTATAGGCTAGATATTATACTAGGGAATGTCTATAATATAGACAAGATAGGTATTATACTCTCTATACTTAGATCTGTTAAGGTCCTTATAAGTAAGAATAACCGGCGAGACTATAGAGGCGCCGGTGTTAAGCGTACAGTAGTAACTGCTATTAAGTGTATCTCTGTAAGCGGTGAGTATTTAGACCCAATGATAATCTGGCCTGCTACCACCTATAAAAGTAGCTAGACGACGTACCCTACTCTAGGGTGGGTCTATACTTGCTCTAAATCTAGCTATAATAACTTGTATATTAGCTTACAGTGGATAAAACAAGTGTTTAACTTCTAAACAAAGGTACGAGCTAATTAGAAGCCACGGATACTAATATATAACGGCTTTAGAACGCATAAAACCCTTAAAATCCTAGAATTTTACTTTAAAAACAATATTATTCTTTGCCGACTCCTATTTTATACCTTTTATAAGCTCTAACCCTGCAACGTTGTAGTGTTTAGTCCGTTAAAGATAGCTTATCGCGACTAGGTAGAACGACTATATCGTTTAGGCGTAATAATAGTTAATAAGAAGTACTTTACTAGTCTATATTGTCCTGCGAGGGAAAGGGCAATAACTAAGAAGAATATTCTTGCAGGATAGGCTAAGACCGGTTTGTTTCTATTTAATCTAGACAAAGTACTTAGAGATATTACTAAGCTAGCCAATACACTACCTATTCTTATAGCTTATAGAGACGCGGGACTATGTCCGGAAAACAGAGTAGTGTAGATACTAGTAACGCCGGTTTTATTAGAGGGTCTTACGTCGCTACTAAATCTAATTATATAGAATCCCTATAATAAGGTAAGCAAACAGCGCTATAAGAGACTTATATAAAAGCTTGGCAATACTGCCTAAATATTCTTTGCCTAATACGCCCTTAACTATAATTATATTCGGTTCCTGTACAAGATAAATAACGAAGCCAAGGCTCGCCGAAAAACTAAGTTAGATATTCTTAGGAAGGCAAGAGTAATAACTTATAATAATCTCAAAGCAGCACGGGTAAAGCGTACTAAGAAAGAGGCAGCTAAAGAAACCAAAGGTAAGGGAAAATATAGTGGGAAGTTAAAGAGTGCTCCGCCTAAAACTAAGGAAGCCACCGTAGATAAGGGAAAGCGTAGGACAAAGTAAAAGAATATTGAACTAGAGCTAGTTGCACTAGAGCTAGACGTACTAGAGCTAATAGCGAAGGTGCCGCAAATAAGTAGAAGAGAGGTTATAGAGATTATAGGTGCGCCTAGGCCCTAAAGAGCACCTATGGCGCGAATATAGTAGCAGATAATACGGACAACGGCGATAATAGCTTTCTTAAATTAGGTTAAAGTAGGGTTACGCGATAAATACCTATTGCTAAATAGTAATTAGTACGTAAGAGAAGTTGTTTACTAGCGTAATAAATATATAACTAAATTTATACCTTTAGTCTCTGCTCTACTATACTTACTATACCTTATAATAACCGGTCTTTCTTATTGTGTTGACAACCTTAGTTGTTACGCTTACTATTGTGCCCGCCGGTGTTATGCCTTAATATATCTATAGTACTCGCCGTTATAGCGTGCATAATTATAATGACCTATCGTGCCTTATAGAAACAAATTATTACCTATAAAAGGGCCCCGTAAAAAGATAGCGGGCAGTGTTTTCTTACTAAAGGCTTAGCTACCGTAAGGTAGAATTAGGTTTGTGTTTATTATTCGTAAGCGTGATTACAAAGAGCGTATTACACTTATTACCTAAGGTAAAAAAACAGCGTATTCCGGAATAACCGGGGTCGTATTAGCAAGGATTATTAATTACTTTAATTGAAAGTTCCGAGTCGCGTAGCGATTCTGTATAAATTAAGCGCCACCCGCAGCCCTACGGGTAACTATTACTTTTTAGTGGTGCCGTTGAATTCTCTAGCTTTAATAAAGACGCTTAAGGGGTCGCGACAGTAATATAAGCTTAGTGGTGGCATTTTAGCGCACAAGGCTTGTTTTCGCTTAAAAGGAGACTCTTCGCAAATTATACAGGAAGGCGTCCGCGTAAGCGTAATTTTTATATAAGCAGCGTTATGGCGCTTTAGGAATAGTCTTAGTATATAACCTAAGGTGAATATAGTAAAATTCAAGACGTATAGAGAAGTTCTATCGCTTTAAATTTAAAGTACCTATAGTTTGTTCCGTTATAGTAGTTGTTCTGTTACGGTTAAACGGACGTTAGATTACGGCACTTAATAGGGAAGCTAAAATAGTAGTTCTATTACCGAGTAGTTACGGGCCCCGGCCGCCTAAAATAAGCTTCCCAAATTGTTAAATTTAGAGACTAAGTGTATTATAATAGAAATATACGCAGAATCTAAATTTAATTAACGCTTTATTTTTCTAGGTTTAGATAGCTAAGAATGGATAAAATTTCCTTAAAGCTATAGTAAGAAAATATCTCTAAAATAAATGCAACAAGAACTTCATTTATTAAAAATAAATGGTTTAGATTATAGTTATATTAAAGGAGGTTCCTCCCTATATATTAATATAGGTAAGCGTAGGATATATAGTTTAAACAGATTACTAGGTATTTCTAACACTATAGGCGGATTACTAGGTAGTTCTATAGGTAGCGGTATACTTTAAGAAGATGCATTTAAGACTTTTTTAGAAGATATATTTAAGATTTCGGCCTTGTGAATTACGTAGTAATGTAAGTGGTGTATAATAAGAGTTGGCCGCTC
The DNA here is from genome assembly GCA_001692735.1 of Lepidopterella palustris CBS 459.81. Taxonomy (NCBI): domain Eukaryota; kingdom Fungi; phylum Ascomycota; class Dothideomycetes; order Mytilinidiales; family Argynnaceae; genus Lepidopterella; species Lepidopterella palustris. The sequence continues at coordinate 55,388 of KV745002.1, read as the reverse complement.
TATTAAGCTAAGAGTATATGTTCGCCTTAAGTAGATACTAGGAATTGAAATCTCGCCTATATACTAAGATTGGTACCTAGAGGATTAACGCCGACCACAGCGAATATAGGTATACTTAATTTACGAGGATTTTTGTTAGTTAGATATTTAATTACCTCTTTGGCTGCTCTTTAGAGGCCTATAATAGCGCGCGTGTTATAGATGCCTTCTTTTATATCTAGAACGAAGACGTACTTAGGCGAGATTAGTTGTTTTAGAAACCCTATAAGTTCTATAGTTTTATATTGTAAGAACATCGAGTAGTTATTATTCTTAAGTGGCGTGGCTCCTCTATATATGCTACGTGCTTTCTAAGGCAGCCTGGAATAGTAACTAATCTAGAGCTATATTAATACAGCTACTAAACAATAGGTTAGTTTTGGCTATAAAGACCGAATATATATCTACTAAGACTAGTGGCGGTATAAGTATATATTTAGCGGAAGTGGTGTATATTAATAACCTTAAGTAACCCGATATAAAACCTTACGAGTATAGTTAGTGGCTTAGTATCTAGAGCCGGAAACACAAAACAATTCTTTTTAAGACTTTAGTTCTTTAACGTCTTATAAACCTCTTACTAGATTCTAATAGATAGTATTCTATTCTTTATGTGCTTATCGGAAATATAGCAAAAGCGAAAGCTCTTAAAGAGCTTTCCCTAGGCGTTAAATTACAAAAGTTAAACAGTAGTAAGCCCTGTAAAGATATATACCTTTACTATAACTTTTTATTTATTGACTTAAAGTTACTAATATTTATTATAGACGGGGTTCTTCCTTTTAAAGTAAAAGGCGGGAGATTATTAATAAGCAAGACATGTTATAGCCTTACTCCTTAAATATTACAGCGAACGGTGGAACACGCTAGGGTAGAGTAGCTAGACAATTTGGCCAACTATTTATATTCACGTCTTATAGCACCTTTTGCTAACGTCTTTTGTGTTTTTATAGCTAATTATAGAGGCATTAAACCGCTAGTTTAACGTCTGGTAATATGGTTTTAGAGAAGCCAATCCTTAACTATTCTAAGCTTTACTCCACCACAACTTCTTGTTATAGTAGAATCCAAGACTATTACGGGACGCGCAGAGACGTTTATAAGGAAGAAAATCTTAAAGCTACTAAAAGAGCAAACCCCTAACTAGTCTTTACTGTAGTTTTAGACTTTTAAGGTATTAATAAGTTACTCTAGGGGTTTAAAACCCTATAGAGAATTAAGAGAACGTCTTATGAATTTGTCAAAACAATCTTAAAGGGAAAAACTAAACACGTAGATGCTTTTTTCTATAAAACACTTTAAGGCTTTCTTTACCCCGGCCTATACCCACTTTACTAAAGCCCGGAACGAGCTATTTAACTTTATCGGCACTATAAGGTCTTAAAATCCTGTGTTGGCCGATTTAGTTAAATATTTTTTAAGATTTCTAGACCGTATTAAATCGAGCCAGAATATTACCAGCTTTACTATATTAACGATTGCGTTAAGCTTTCTTCTTAATAATTATTCTCTAGATACTTATGGTAGGCTATATTTAATTTTTAGCCTTAAATTACTAATAGTAGATAGCTTTTAATCCTTATTAGGTTTTTAGAACTCTATACAAAGATACTTATTCTAAAGCAAGTCTTTTCTAGAATAGTTTAATTAGAAGTATTTAGCCCGGCAGTCTTATTTAATTAATTAAAGATAATCTAGTCGATTACTTCTTAGAATTTATACAAAAAAGCGTACTAGCGGCAAATATTTATAAAGTATATATTAGAGTATTTAAGACTCTCTAGCGCGCCGTATATAGTGATTAGACTTGTCTAATATATATATGCAGAACGCCCGAGTTTAGACTACCTTATAGGTATTTTTTATATAAGACGTGCATAAGAATATTTAGGGACCAAACTCTAGACAACTAGTGAATCTATAATGTGCCGTCTTATTTTCTCTATAGTGTTAAGCTAAATGATGTTAGGTTTAAGATAAAGCCGGATATAGCTAGAGTGGTTGTTTTTAGTATTAACGGTGGCGGAATCCAAGGTAGGGGCCCTTTATAGACGCTATAGCTGTTACAGGACAAAGTTCCTTATCTAATTTAAGAAAACGTTAATATTGTGTACGGGACTAGTTTAGGCAAGTTATTACTTACAAAACTAGAATTAATAGTTATTAACTATTCTAGGTTGTGTTTTTGCCTTAGGTATATTTTATAATAGTTAGTCCGTTAAACGCTGCGCAGAAATCTTCGAAAAAACGGCTAAAAAAGCCTTTACACCCCGGAAGTTTTATTGTATCCCTTTAATCTCCTAGCCCTATAATATTATATTATTATACCTACGGGGAGTCTATCCCGCGTTAAATATTAAACGCGCTCTAAAAGAAGTATTTAGTTAAGAAACAAGTATTTTAGAGCGTCCCTATACTTTAGCTTAAGGAGTTAAGATTGGGCTGCCCGTGATTACGTTTCCTAAAACTATACTATACATTTTTATAAATTACGTTGGCAAGGGGCTACGTGCTAAAAACTATAGTAAGCTATCTAGTAAAAGTGTCGTAATATAATATTATAACATCGAACTAGAATATAAAGCTATAAGGCTAAATAATAGAAGAATTCCAGTCTAGAAGATATACGGTTCACTATTTATTAGTTAAGATGTTACTTTTACTAACGTATTAGCTAGGGCAAAAGGGGCGACTGCGGCTCTATAGTGGGATCGGTATAATTACTAAAGGAAAACGTAGTAGTTAACAGTTTATACAGGTATTTTACTCTCTTTTAGATACTAGGCGTAGGTTTAGTTAAAGATAGCAGACAATAGGTGAATAATCTAGTTGAGCTGGCCCTTAGGGAGATATTAGTAATATGGCCGTTAATTAATAAACCTAATATTATTATATCTCTTAGTATAGGTTTGTCTAAAGCTTAAACTAACACTATAGGGCTTGTACACCTAAGAAGAACGTAGAGGTAGGGAGTAATTTCTTAGCTGTACCGTATATTTATGTGGTTAATAAGCAGAAAGAAAATTTAGTAGGAGTTCTATAACCGTTATTGCGTAAACCCAAGAGCGTAGTATTTTTAATTTAACGCCGAGTTTAAAGGGGCCGAACCTATATTAGATAACGTATTAAGAATAGAGAAGGTGGCGGTAAAAGTGCAAATATAACTAACTAATACGCCTAAGATTAAAGCGGCCGTATAATATTTTACGGCGACGCGGTTCTGCTTTAAACTAGAATTAATGCCAAATAAATACGGTAATTACTATTAAGGTGCCGGATATATCTACTATTAATTACTATATAAGAGCGTGCTATTCCGAAACCTTTTATAATAGCTAAAAGATAGCTCTATAAGGTTTCTATTAGACGGCTATTCTATTACAATAAGGCTTAACTAGTTAACTTCTAATCTAGACGGCATATTCCGAAAGAGAATAGAATTCAAGGTTAAAGCTAGAATAGACATAGCTCTATAATAAAAAGGATTCTAACCCCGCTATATTAGCGGTTCTCTATTCTTAGTTTTAGCACTTATTAATGCTTAAGGTTTAAATATGTATTTTGGCCGAGCTAACTATAAAAAGCGTAAAAGAGAACAAGATGTAAAAGAAAGGCTGGGAAAAAGGCAGTGCGTAGAAGAGTAAATAATATAAGGTTATAGCACTACTTTTATTCTTAGAGTTTAATAATCTATTCTTTTAGAGTTCGGGTAATACTATTAGAATTAATAAATCGTAATTACATTTAATTACAATTTACCTTTTACAAATAGTGATTTGAATTTATAGTAGACAAGGAGAAGAATAATAAATAATAGGCTACCTAAGTAACAGCACTAGCTTTAGAACTATCTATTGTTACAGTCTTATTATACGTAAAATCGCTAACTGTGCTTTAAAGGCTTTATTTACACAATATCTCCTAGTATTTCTTCGGACCTGCGCGGGTAGGACGGGAAGAAGCAATTATGCGTGCAAGATAATAGTAAGAGCTAGGGTTGTTGTGTAAGTATATACGGCGCATCTAGGAATAATTATAGACCCTTTAGTGGCCGCGTTCAAGGCATTAATAGGATATATCTAGATATAGAGGAGTGGGAGAACTATTATCCAAGAGAAATATTCCAGTTGAATAGAAAGATTAAGTAGGCGGATAATTATACTAAATCTATAAATTTGTAAGATTTTATCGCACGGAATCTATTACACAGAATTAGGTCAACACGAACTATATATCGCAAATTTATTTCCTAAGAATACTAACCCTGCCCCCGCGCTCTAACAAAACCCAATATAGCTAATATTAAGAAACTAGTTCCGCAATAAATAAAAGAGCAATCTATCCGCCCATATATATATCTCTAGTATACCCCCGAATGATTTCGTGTTGGTTTAAGGCGGATATAGTTATATATAAGTTAGAGTGCTACCCAAAATCTGCGCAGGATTTAACCTAAGTATAATAATAAGAAGTAGATAGTATACCTTAGTTTCTCTTTTATTTAATACTTGGTCTAATATTTATAGTCTAGTTTAATAATGTCCTAGCGTGCCTTTTCCTTAGACTCCTTTTATTATTCACGTATTTTACGCTACGCCCTTGCCATTAATTGCAGGAGCTCTTAGTATTTGCGGTAAAGTACTAGATTAGTTAAGGGTAAAGAGTACGAGGGCGCAGAGGGGTGATACCGCAAAAATCTATAGTGTTTTGTATAGGTTATTCGCTTTAACGTTAAATGCTAGTTCGAATAAGGCATAATGAATATTCAAAGGTAGATATTATGGCCGCGGGATATATTACTGTTAACTTAGCCCTTTAGACTGCTGGGTGGTATACGTACTTAAACTTAAACAATAGTATAGTTTAGAATTTTATAGCGCTTCTACAGAATTAGTATAACAAATCCGAAGAAAACTATAGGCTATAACTATATAGCTACTAATTTTGAACTCTGTATAGTAAATATGGCATAGTTTACTAAAAGTATTATTGGCCCCCCTAGGTAAATTAAGGTTATAAATATTTCTATTTCCGGTAAATAGAGAATATATAAGTATAGTAACTATTATAATTGTGGGAATCTACAGTCTACACATCTACTAGATAATTGTAACTTTTAAGAGTATTATTAAACTCTCTAATAGAAGTTAGGATAAGGTCTAATATAAAATATTAAAGCCGTTAAGATTTTGGATTTAATTTATAAGCGTAGACAATTTAAAAGCTGTACTAAGATAGGTAAACATTAATGCCTATAAAAGGTAAAGTAACAGTATAAGGCGCGAGACGCTATACCTTGTAACTAGGGTTTGCGGGTATAGATTACGCTTTGCCTAGATCCGGATAAAGCTATCTGTAACTACTGTTCTATATCTAAGCTAAGAATAGAATAGGAAAATCACTATTAACTTCTATTAATCTATTGAAATCGGCGATAATAATTCTCCTAGCCTTGTGTGTATCGCCCTTAGAGCTTCCGGCAATAGAAAAGTTTAGAGATAAATTAAAACAGTAATTAATACCCTTAAAGCTAGCGTGCAGCGCGGCTAGCCGCATTATTTAATAATTATAGAATTACTAAATAAAGAAATCCTGGCCGCAAAACTCTTTCTTATTAGCTTAGCTAGTAACTAAACTAATTAGAATATAGGATGCGCCTCGGTAAGTAAGAAAGTATAGAGAACTTCTTTACACTAAATGCGCGCGGTACTAATAAGGTTCTAATATCTATAAACCTGCAAATACTAGTAGTAATCCGCGCGGTATACGTTTACTAAGAAATTATAATATAAAATAACCGCAAATATTAAGACTAGAAGCCTAATTGCTGGATATATTGCCTCTTCTAAAGGTAGAATAAGGTAGAGTAAGCCTGGAAATTGGCCCGCTAAGGGTAGCCTAAACTTAGAGGTAGTATATCCGCAACCTCTAGGAGCTAAATTACTGGGTCCGGTTGGTATCCCAACCGCTAATTGTTCTCTAGTGGTGTTGGCCCTACTGCTCAATCCGCTCTTTCCGTGTAAAGTAAAGAAATTGGTGTTAGAAGTTGCGAAATAGCGTATTAGGTTTAGTATTATCCTGTAAATATATTAGCTTTCCCTTCCTCAAAAAACTATAGATAATCCGCGGCAAAAGGGAATAGCAGAGAATACATTATTAGCTTATAATAATACTACTATTATATCTCTTTTCTAAGCCATAAATAATTTCCAAAAGAATAAATAGACAAATCTCACAAAGAAGCTAGAAAAAAAAAGAAAGGCGCTAAGGCGCGAAATTAAATATTATAGAAGAATATAGTTTACTACAATTGGCCTACTTTACGCGGGGTTTAATAACCTTCTTAAAATCTAAACAGCGCTTAAAGAGTTTAGTAAATAAGAAAAGCTTACAAATTATAACTAGTTTAAGTTCTAGGGAATATCTGCTAAACCTTTACAGAATACAAAGTATAAACTTATAGAATAGATATAAATTAACAGTACAACACTTTTTATTAAACTCTATATACCCTAACTTAAATACAGTTTCTATATTTGTTGCTATCTATTACTTCCTAATTAGCTTTAAAAAATTCTCTATCTTCCGCCGAATATCTTCTTTAAAATCCTAAGTCTATTCTTTAAGGCTTTTAAGAAATTTATTAATATTAAAGAGTGCGCTATATACTAGTTAGATTTGTTCTGTTCTATTACTACACTGTTATACCTTAAGTTTTGGCGGGTACTGTGGGCTAGAATTAGCGTTTTTCTATATAGTAATACGTTTTGTGTACTTACTCTTTCTTAATTGTAGTATATATTTCTTGTAGATTAAGGAGTATATCCTTGCCTTTACTAGCCTTTCTTTTAAGGCCTTTAACGGATTGCTTAATATTGTAAAAAAGTATTATTATATCTAAAAGGTCTAAAGAACCGGCCATAGTTATATTACTATTGTCCTTAGAAGACGGCGTCGTGTTTAGAGGTTCGCCTAAAGAAGAATACTTAAGGGACGTATTACTTTCAAACTAGGATATTGCATTAGGGTTGAATATATACCCATCTAGAACCAAATTATTTTGAGTTGGCTGTATAGTTATATTAAAGTTGTAGAGGAACTGCAAGTAACTATTATATAGGTACAATATTAATACTATAGACGGGTTTTGTTTATAGGGCTCTACTTAATAGCTATTCTAGATATATACCTCTTATTCCTTTATATTATTAAGAGAGAAGATATCCTAAAATATTAAAGCCGCCTATAGTTACGCGCTTATAGATTTTCAAGACTTAGAATATTAGTTACTATACTAAGCTCTACCCGTACTCCCCAGCCGCCAAAAGGGGCGTTTAGCGGGTACTAAAACGGGAAGCGACATACTTAGAAGAGTAAGGTACATAGTTGGATTGGTAAGTATTATCGGCCAATTAGGGCGATTTTACGGTATATTAAACCAACTAAAACCCTTATTTCTTACCTAAATTAATATTATTAATTATCGCGCGGTTGGCTTAGTCAATGTAATTGGTATTAGCTTTGCCGCAATGTGTAGTATTAAGCGGCATTTATAACGTAATGGTTTTGAATTAGGCTATATTAAATTTAATAGGTAAAGTTATTTAAACGAATTAGAATGCCCTCTATAGTAGCTATACACTACACTCTAATTAAGTTAAATATATAATTGGGAACTCTTACGACAGTATAAACTAGTAAAATACCCCTTATAGAAAACTAGTCACATTGAATATATCTACTAAGGCAAGTGCAAGTCCCGCCATTATAATTTATCTATTCTAACTAACTTACAGAACCCGTGGAATCTAAATAACTTATAGTAAGAGATTATATATATACGCAACTTTATTAAAAAGATATATAGCTAACTACAATATACTACTTAAAAGCTTAAATTCTTTTAGTAAGTAGCTTTAACAGCTTTTAATCCTATTAACGCCTACCTTAAGACTATAAAGAAAAACTACAAATAGTATTACGCGGTATATATAAATAAATATCGAACCCAGCAGGAAATGCGAAATGCCCTTATTTAAGAACAGGAAGGCCACTAATACACCTATATAGAGTTGGAGCTATTAAAGCAAAAGCTAGAAGAGGAGCGGAAAGCTAAGAAAAAGTAGGAAGAGAAGAATACGGTATTATATAATAATTTATCTAAGTCGGAAAAAATCAACAGTAATTTCTATAACTTAATAGTAGCCATAAAAGAGTAAAAGCGGATCTTAGAGAAAGATAACTAAATAATAAGGGCCACGATTAAACAACTCTAGAAAAAGCCGGGAATAGCGGGCGCGGATATTATAGATATTATTATAGATTAGAATAAAGTACATAGTGCGGAGTCGACGCTCTAGACTAAGGTTAAAACGCTCGAATTAGAAAACAAAGGCTTAAAGAAACAGCTTTAGGAAGCTATAGATTCTATTATGGCTAGTAAACTACAAATACAAGAGCGGTAAAGGCATAGTCCTATAAAGAAGAGAAGGAGAGGTAGGAAGAGTAATAACTCTAGACAGTGAGCGTAGTTGTGGCTAGTACAGAGGCCGAGTATATCTAGTTACTCTTTACTTTTCTATTTTGCGCTTTACTTTTCTATTTTATGCGTTGCATTTCTATTTACTCTTTGCTTTTCTATCTTTGCTTTTGCGTTTCTATTTTCGATTATGTTAGATGTTTGTGTTTCTCTTGCTATATTTATTCCGCAATTCTATTTGTTATTACTTATTCTTTGTTAAGAATAAAATAATAGGAATTGCAAATAGCAAAGTGCTTTTAGCCTTTTCGCGCAGTGCCTAGAAAACCGGGAGGGTATCTTAACCTTAATTTTTAGCTAGGGATAGCCGTACTATTCCTATTAGAGTATAGTTGCGAAGTCCGTTAATAGTTCTAAGGCAGATATAATTAATATAAGGGTTAAATAAACGTATAAAATAGTAGTTTATATTTTAGTGAATATTTTAGACAAGCCTTGTATATTAGTATAGAGTGAACAATTAATAGGTTTTAGCCTTAATAAATATACTAGTATTATCTTATAAAAGTAATAAATTTACCTAAAAATAAATTAGTCACTTCTACGTTGCCCAGAAAAGAGTATAAGGCTAAGAAGAGCTCTAGACTAAATAATTTAATCTATTTATAGAGAGTTCGATTATATTAATAAGCCTACCTTATCTACTTACAGATTCATTATTGTTTCCAACCCTATAGGGGTTATGGTCTTAGATATTTAGCTATCTAAGGCCTACACGTTAAGTGCTATTCTATTATATATAGAAACGGCAAATGAACGCTATATTGGAAATTCCTAATAATTAACTATTTTAAGAAAAATAAAAATGTACTCGGCGGTTAAGCCTAAAATATAATATAATATCCCCTAAATTAATAGGGCTTTGTATAGCATACACGGCGCTTAATAGGGGCGCCAAAACGGTGCATTTATTTCTAGGTAGTTGCGGGAGCCTAAGGAACCTAAAACAAGACCCCCCTAAGGCTTTAAATTTCGAGATTGCAACCTTAAGGCATAAGAATAGGGCTTTAGCACTATATTCATTACCCCTATGGCGCGAAATATAGCGAGAAGACGCTTAACCACAAAAAGAAGGAAACGGGCATAGAATCTTATCTACAAAGTATACAAATACGAAACTCTTTATAGTATATAAGTCTTGTTATTTATTTAGAACCCGGAAAACAATTACCTTTAAATCTATATACCTAAGAATAGAATTCTTTGGGTTCTATCTATAGATAAAATTGTAGGTTTTTAAAATCGCTGTTAGGAGGTTTTAGTTAACACCAAAGTAGCAGGATATAGAGCCACCGCCGTAACAAGTTTTCGCCTAAGAATTCGAAGCAATAGAGAGAAATATAAGGTCAAGATTAAACCTTAGCCAAGCTTAAGGAGAAAGCATGTCCGAAGATAGAGAGGCTATTACTTTAACTCCCCGTCTACCAGAACCCCCGATATTTATACCCACTTAAAGAGAAGGCTACGTTAAAGAAGAGCTAGAGGAGATAGAAGTCTATATTAAGAAAGAAGAGAAAAACAAGTAATAAAGTTTATTTCTAAGCGAATAATTAGATTATTAAAAGAAGGTGCTATTTTCCAGTAGTTTATAATAAATGTACTCTTACTTAATACCCTTATATCTAGAGTTATAGCGCGGCTTCTCCGTATTATATAATAATTATATAATTTCTAAACGTAGGAATTCTTGCCGCTAGCATTTCGTTATTAGCTTAGCGAACCCTAATTAGGCAATTAGGCCTTAGCGTAATATAGGTTCTATGCTGGTATAGATAATAACCTTATCTAAACTAGTATTAATACTGACCTTCCCTTAAATAACCTAGTAGCTCTTAACCCCCCCTAAATACGTAATATTTACTAGTGCCGCTTACCCCTACTATATTATTAAATGCCTGCCCTGCGCTATAGTAAGATTTTTATAACAGCCTAAGCTCGTAAGGGAAGTAGGGGAAATATCTTATTGTAAAAGTAAGACAAGGTTCTAAACCAACTATAACCCGCGCAGGATATTTGTATTAAGAAATATTACTACTACAAGTTACTTTAAAACTATACGTTTTCCGAAAACAAACTACTTTCCCGAGGTTAAATATTAAAGGATTCCCTTCTTTATATAGTGTATACCTACAAGTTCGGGGTTCAAGACTTATAAATTACTAAGGGTACGGCAGGACATAACTAGGGGGCTAATTACGCCTATATATATTTGTAAACTATAGGAAAAGCCAGGGTAAGATTTTATATCTAAACTACTAATTATCTTCTAGTGCAGTCGACCCTACTATTTAGTCCGCTCTTTCTAATAAAGAGTAACCAAAATGGACTCCCCTATCTTGAGAATTATAAAATAATGCGTCAACCTAATATTATCTATTACTTTTTTAAAAGCTACAGGTTAAGTCGCCCGTAGTATAGAAATATAGCAGAAAATACATTTTTAGCTTATAATAACCCTACTATTATCTCTCTCTTCTAAGCTTTGGACGATTTTTATAAAAAGGAATAGACAAAGGTTATAGAGAAACTTAAATAGGAAAGAACAACGTTAAAGCACAAAATTAAACATTATAGAAAAGTTTAGTTTGCAATAATTGCTCTACTGTGTACGGGGTTTAATAACGTTCTTATATTTTAAACCGCGCTTAAAGAATTCAGTAAATAAGAAAGGCTTACTAATTAGGGTAGGTTAAAGTTTTAGTAAATATCTACTAAGTATTAACTTAGAGGATAAATTAACGGTAAGAAAACTTTATTAAATATTGTACCGGCTTAATTCTAATATATTTACAGCTAAAATTCCGTTATTTTCTTAACGTTAAAAAATGTGTAATAATTTTTTAGATACCCCTTAGCACCTTTTCTATAACTCTACGTCTACTACTTATAATCTTTAATATAATTGTCAAAATTAAAGCATATATAATAGACTAGATAAAAGTCCCTTCTCTCTGCACTATATCGCTGGTATATATTAGTAGATTCTATAGGCTAGAACAAGCGTCTTTCTATGGAGATATAGCTCTAGTGAACTTTACTCTTTCTAAAGCGTGGTATAGCTCTATTGTAGAATTATAGAGCTATCTATAGGTCTCACTGCCCTTTCTATTAAGGTTGGCGGATTTCTTTAGATATTAAGGTATTATTATAATATTGGAATAGCCCACTAAGGTTACTTTACTATTATGCTTAGAAGACAGCATAGTATTTAGAGGCTTTTCTTAGTGTAGAAATTATAAAGGCTGTATTACTTTTAGTCTGCTATAATAATAATAGGTGCCCCTATCTATAATAGAATAATAAGTTAACTGTACAATTATATTAAGGCCGGCTTATAAATTATAAGTAGGATAGAATCGCGCGCTTATAGGTCTTTAAGGCTTAGGATCTTACCCTCTGTAAATTAAATAGTAGGGGTTGTAAAGGGCATAGTGTTTTCACCCTTTTGCGCGTCTCAAAAACTAGAATCTCCGGGATAAAAGCTTAGTAGGGGGCATCCCAAGCTTGATTTTTAGCTCGGGATATCCCTACTATTTTAATTAGAGTATAATGGCAGAGAACAGGCAATTTATACAACGCTATCTATCCCAAAGCAATAAGTTATTAAGGGCCGGAAGCGTCCACTAGTCTTTCTTACTGCCGAGACGCATTATAACTAACGTTAGATTTCTATTAGCTAGAATTACTATAATTAGGAGCACTTTTATAAAATAGCTTAATTATACTAATATTACTAAATTTTGTGGCGAAGTTCGTATTAAAGAATACGCTCGAAACCGCTCTAAACTTATTTATTTTTTAGAGAACCTAATCACAGGTCTATAAGAAAGGAACTATAGAGAAGGTATAGTATTCTATATACAATTATATAATAACAGGCCTAGTGGATACTTAATAACCCGGGACGCCTTAAGGCTCTAATTTCTGCTCTCCCGAGAACGATTAGATAAAAAAAATAAAATACTTATAGTTCCGGAGACTAATTTAGCACCCTAGTCCTTTAATAGTAGTTTAAGGGTACACTAAAAAACATCGCGAGCAGCTAATTAAATTTTGTATTCTGGGTACTAACGGGCATCCTGTTCCTGTAAATACTTTATTATTCTAAAAAATAACCTCCCCTTTGCTATAATAGTTCTTATAAGTTCGCTTAATTACCTCTTAATAATATACTAGAAAACTAACTTTATTATAATATATATACATTAAGTGTCTTCCTCTAGGTCTTAATATTTGTTATTACACGAGTTTTAAGTGCTGTTAAGCCTTCTATTTCAATTACTAGTATTGAACAAAATCGCGTAACTGGCGATCATTGTACCCCAAATGTTGGTATATAGAAATGTCTACACTAATTGCTAGACTAATTTTTTGTAGGTTTATTTATGTACCAAAATAAACTAGTAGTATTATACTAAATTAATAACCTCCCTATTAAATTGCGTTGCAGCGGATAATATAGATAAGTTAGTAAATTTACTAGCTTATTTAGAATTTGCGCTAATTACTTCTTTTATAGTATTAATTCTATTGCTATAAATCTAAACCTATATTATCGTTTTTACGCGTAGGCTATCTATACTAGCAACTTGTTTAGATAATCCCTATTGCTAACTAGTTGAAATTCTTAGTGACGATTAATACAGCGTTTCTTATAATATTACCCCTTTTTTTCTTAATAATAAGCAATAGTTCCCCGGTATTCTATAAGTTTTAGACACTCTTAAAAACTGTATCGGCAGCTACTAATACCTAGATAGTAATACTACTTGTCCACCGCTTAGGGTCACTAAGAATTTCACACCCTACGCCACCTTATGCCTACCTGTAAGCCTAAGTCTAAGCCTAAGTCTAAGCCTAACTCCTTAAAAAAGTTAGTAGCGGTTAGCGTGTAGGCTAGAGTATTTTCGCTCTTTTAAGAATACTAGATAGACTTATATAGATTTTAATAATATTAGTTTTGCTTAAAATTATTAGTAAAGGTTTTATATTTTACTAGACGTTACAGTTTCTAAATTCTTAGAGTTTTATTAATTAAACTCCCGGCTTTAATAATAGATGTACTTATAAAACTAGATTTTGGCTACAGCTAAAAGCGGGCAGCGTTAAAGTAGACAAAGTAACTTAGCCGAGTATATTCTATTAAACTAGCCAAGTAGTTTGTTTCAGGAGTTCAAAATTGTCTTCCTTGTCTTGCTATCTAAGAGGTTTAGATACCTTGTATACATGAGAGTTACTTACTAGTTTTATTACTGCCTATAGCGTTACCTACTATAGCGCAGCCTCTATTAATTAACAGTAAGGTTACCTACACTAAAGGTAGGCAGTAAATAAAATAGAAGTTTCTAGTAACTGCGAGTCTAATATATTCTTTATATCGGCTCCGGGATACTATATATCTACAGGCAGTATACTTAATTTTCACTACTATTATTTATATAAAAAAAAAATCCACTTAATTTAATAAATAATATTATTTTCCATTAAACTACGGCGTTATTTGGCTGCACACTACCACTAGGCTTAGTGGATATATAAATAGAGTTATACTAATATTAAATCTTAGCAGCACAGCCTTATATTAAAGAATATACTTATAACCGCGGCTTTAAACTGCTCTATTTTATAAGGCGGACCTTAATTTGGCTCGAAGGCTATAATTATTACTATTAATATTATACACGTAGCTCTTTAACGCGGTTTAATCTTTATTAACTTTTCTTTAATAAATATCTAGATATATATTAAAGCGACCTTACAGCGAGATAAAATCAATTAATTAAGACAGCTAAACTTATTAGTTAGGGAGATTTCTTACGTAATTTTCTTAAGTCTCTTTTTAACCTGCTCCTTAAGCTCCTCTATTGTGTTAATAAGCGGAATTCTATATTAATTATAAATAACTTAAATATTGCCCTACTTCTAAAAGCCTTCCTACTATTTACGTATTTGCCCAGCTCCAGAAGGCTAATTAGGGACATAGTATTAGGCTAGAAGTATAGGGCGATTACGTCCACCTTATTAAGGTAATTTATTTCCCAAATAACTTATTCTTTAAATAGCGGGTTTAAGATATCTTGCTTCTAGCTCTTGTCCTAATTATTGCGACGTGGATTAAAGATCGTGATTGGGAGGTTCGATACGGCCGAGGTAATATCACTTTACTAGTCTATTGCAGTGCCTATTTTGATACTGCCTGCTAGGAATATAGATAGTTCTTTACCCTTTATTTAGGTTAAAGGTTTGCAGATAACGCATTTGGTGGTATATATTAAGGTTAATATTAGTTGGATTTTAGAGAAATAAGGGCGGGGAAGTATATCTAATAATTTCTAGTGCTTGCTTTGTTCCGGTGGAGGAATTTAATAGCCCTTATAGCGGGTTGAATACTATTTATACTTACTTCTTATTTTTACGCAAGGCCAACACTCTATATAGCGAAAAATAGACTAGAATTTATAACCCTCTAATTTTTCTACCCCTTAAGAACTATTTCTGCTCCCCTGTACTGCTGTCTAGATACTACCTTAGACTTAAGCTTATAAGTGCCGCCCGAATATTCTTTGCCGAATATACCCTCTAGAATTAAAATCGGTTCTTGTCTAAAATAAACAACGAAACTAAAGTTCGCCGATCAACTAGATTAGTAGTTCTAGAAAAGGCGAAAGTGATAAGATTTAAGAATTTTAAGAAGGCACAAGCGAAGCGTACTATAAAAGAGAAAGCTACTATAGTTAAAGGGAAATAAGGTCGTAAGCGCAAGAGTCCTGTATTAGTAGTAGAGGTAGAGGTGGGTTTAATAGTGCGAAAGGACAAAGTAGCGCGGATAAGTAAAGCAGAGCTAACTAAGGCCATAGTAACGCTATAGAGAGTTCTAGTGGCGCGGATATATTAGACAGAGTTATTACTTTAAGGGTTATACACTAGGAGCTGCGCAGGTTAATTATATAAAGTTAGAAAGAGATAAGTAAATAATTACTATTTCGGAGTCGAATTTTATATATTCTAAGTATTTGTAGAATAGCTATAATAGCTAATATAAGTGTCTTCTATAACGCGTACTATTTTTTTGCACTTGTCTGCGACTCTAGAACGCGTGTAACAAAATACAAGCGGCTTATAGTATATAGTATCTATATTAACCCCCCTCTATACGCCTAATTGTGGACACGTAGCTATATTTCCGGGCCGTCACCTTAACTATCTACTACCTCTTTAACTTTGTTAGTAACTAATAACACTATTAATCGCGTCTATAGCAGTATACGCCTACTTAAAGACTAGTAACGCGATAAGCCTCTACGTTAGGGCCGGTATTCGCATTATTGCCGGCGTTGCTTCTTTAAACCTTTTACGCCGCGCTATTCTGCCCGACTATACTTGCTTCTTAATTACCTTTTAATATAACTCTATTTCTATCTGCTATCTACGCTTTACTATAAAGTTAGGTACTTCCTCTTTTTAATACGTAGTTTCGCTAATTAGCGGCTCACAAAACAAGGACACTAAGTAAAACTTTTTCTTTTAAAGACGATTATTCTTATCCCTGCGTCGCCTACTACACCTTACCTTTAACCACTTCTCTTATACCAACCTTACACCTCTCCAATCGACCTTATTTCCTCTTTTTTAAGTTAATTATACTAGGCGCTATATCTCTCCGATTAATCGCTAGTTAATTCTATAGAAGATATTATAGAGGAAGATACAGGAGTCTATTATATAATAGCTACTTAGTTTAGACGTTAAGGATTTAGCTGGCGTAGGCATTACGGCAATTATCGCGTGTTTTAATACTATTATTAAGTTCTTTAGGCTGTCGGAATCGCGCTTCTTTAAACGGGAGAAGCTTATCTATTAGCGTCTTGGTCGCGACCATAGCGGTATTGTTCGATATTTTAGCGTCTTGAAAAATGCTCTTATCTTGCAGTTTGCGAGCTAGACATCTATTAGGCAATATATTACAAAGTAGAAACAGGTTCCACTTTCTCTTAGACTTTGTTGGGTTAAACAACTTTTTAATACCGTGCGGTTTATTCATTTAAGAAGCGTGCTCTATGGCGATATATTGTGCAATAATGTTTTCCTTAATAATAATCTCAATATAAAGCTTGGTAATTTTGCCGGCTTAGCTATTAACGACCTTCTACCACTTATCTGTTATAAGACTAGTCACAAACTTCCTAGTAAAGATATCTTAACAAGAACCAAACTCTTTGCCCTCGGTTCCACCGTTTATAAGATAATAACTGGCTTAAAGCTATACAAGAATCTACCTAATTACAAAGTATCTACTACTTTCTCTTAGGGTCGCTATTCTAATCTAGAATCTATCTCTATATTTAGGAACACAATTATAAGATATTAGAGGCAAAGTTATACAACTATAGAAAAAATACTTTAAAATATAAAATTAGAGAGTACGTTTAATTCTTTAGCTAAGCTATAAAAGCTAATTATTTATATAGTTACTACTATTAAAGAGCTACGTATATCCCGTTTCTACGCTCTTCTTAGCTATTAAATAGTTTTATTTTCTTTTCTTCTAACTACTATTTCCCTAGTTCCGTTTATAGGCTGGGCAAGGCGCTAGAGATTACTTTAATAATCCATGTCAGTAGGGTCTATAGCTAATATCTTCCCCTAACTTACCTAGCCGGTTGGAGGCGGATATTGCGGGCATTTACTAGGCTGTTTAGAGGACCTAGTAACGATTATATTCCTGCTTAGGTCTTTGGCGGGAGAAGTATCTAGGTAATAATGCCCGTTTTCTTTAGCCTTCTAGTACTTATCCCATTTCCGAACGGCTTGAATATAACAGGGCTAAGCTTTACATTTACTATAGTAGAAGAATTAGTCGATATAATAGTATATCTTAATAATAGAGCTTAATAGATTTAAGGACAATTAATAAATCGCCGTTAATATAATTACTTAACGTTGCGACTTTACAAGTTAGGCTGTATTACTGCCTCCGGTACTAAGCGGGTAATATATGCCTTTATTCTAGAGTTAAATATTATATATTCCGAGCGCCTTAGAAAGGCTCCGCAAAGCCACAAATCTATTAGCCACTATAAGTAAATTATACCACGGTGATTACGGTAAATAAACCGTTTAGGCCCACTCTAATAGGCGTGCGGGGCCGTTTGGCACTAGCCAAGGTACCGATTAGTATAGCGACCTTGTATAAATTTAGGCGCTATAGCAGATAGAAGGCTAATAATAACTTACTAGGCTATTATAATACTTTTAGGTTCGGATAAGAACCCTCTATACGTATCGCGATTAGTAAAAGCTTAATAATAGTACTATAGTAAAGGAATATTATTATACGCAAAAAGAAGGCTCTTTGTAACTTAAGCGTAAAGGCAATAATGCAAACGTAATTTTTAGATACAAGGGGTCTTGGATATTTATAAATAGCTATAGCACATAACTTATATAGAACTATAGTAATTAGTAATGTGTGCGCAGAAATCGAGTTACTTAAAGTTAAAGTACCCCTTATTTGTCTTGGCACGGAGGGTGTCTCGCCACGTAGGGAGAGACGTTAGTATATATAGTGTTGTCGCTTAATAACTCTTAAGAATTAAGGTAGTAATATTTAATTCCTTTATTTAAGAGAGTCTAGCACTATAAGAGGAGAGGCTATATATATATGCACTAGATAGTTAAGTATAGTTTACCTAAGTAATTTTTGACTTGTGCGAGCTTAATAGTTTTCCTTACTAATTTTATTATTAGTTAATGATTTTCGTAGTTCTTCTAGATAAAGATGTCTAGCCGAAATAGTATTAATATATCGACCTACTTTTTAGTAGAGTCTACTACTTGGATTTTTAGTCTTGTATTTTATATAGTTTATTCTACACCTGACTACCTTTTACTATTTTATATATAAGCTTGCTCGATCAGGCCACCTTAAGTAATATTACACCTAGAATATTAACTATCTAGACACTACTCTCTCTTAAGTTAATCGGTTTTGCGTTTAAGAAGCTTAATTACCTTAACCTCTATAAAGTGACTTCTTGCTAACTCTGCCGCTTTTAGTGTAGATATTAGATTGCGTTGTACTATAATTCGGGCCCAGTTCTAGTTATTAATGGCCGTTTCGTATCCCCAGGTTAAAGGCATATCGGGGGGTTAACAGAAAATAGTAGACTAGTTAGTTAAATTAATAGAACAGCCTTCTTAACCCTTAGAGCTAACGTTCGGCGCGGCTATATAGCCGTATTATTTAAAGGTTATAAAATCGCCAATAAAGGTAAATAAAACGAAATAATATAATTTATTAACCTTTGTACGGTAAAACTTAAATACAGTTCCTATATTTATACTCCGCTATTTTCTAAGCTTTAAAGAATTTGTAATTATCTAAAGGCGACTCTTAATACCTTCTTTAAAATTCTACGTCTACTTCTTATAGCTTTTAATATATTTATTAACGTTAGAAAGTGCACTATAAACTAGTTAAAAATTATTTTCTATTAGCTACTTTAGTCCCTTGTAAGTATACCTCAAGTTATAGTGGATACTGCGGGCTAGAGTAAGCGTATATTTATATAACAATAGTTCTTACAGACTTACTCTTTCTAAAGCGTACCGAATTTTCCTTACAAGTTACTAAGCGCGTCTTTACCCTTAGTAACCTCCCTCTTAAGGTTTTTAAAGAATCCCTTAAGGTCTTTAAAGAATTCCTTAAGATCTTAAAGTATCTTTAATATCTCTACATAGTCTAAAGAACCGACTAAGGTTGCTTTACTATTGTGCTTAGAAGATGGCGTTATGTTCGGAGGTTCTCCTTAGGGAAGAAACTCTAATGCCCTATCACTTTTAAGCTAGGTACTAGGATTAAATATATACCTATCTGTGGCCGAATAAGTTCGAGTTAACTATACAATTATATTAAAGTCCTCTATAGAAGGAAAGTGTATATAGTTATTGTTGCTTCCGTAATGCTGGTACAATATTAGTACAGCGGAAGGGGTTGTTTATAAGGCTAAATTAATAGCTACACTAAAATATACAGCTCTTATTTATTAAAATTATTAAGAGAGAAGATATCCTAAAATATAGGTAAAATAATAAAGTCGCCTATAATCGCGCTCTTGTATAAGTTTAGAAGAGATATTTTTGCTATTCTAAGCACTTACCGCGACTTAAGGTCTAACAGTAAGGCTTTAAGAAGTGCAGCCTCTCGGGTGCTAATAAAAGAAAGTAAAATTGTACCCAAAATAGGGAGTAAATGGCCGCTCACTTTATAACCCGGTAGCCAATACTAAATGCACGCAGATAAAGTTTGCTAAAAAGCGCTAGGTATATAGTTGAATTAGTAAGCAAGGTAGTGGCGTAGACTAATTAAAAATATTTTATAGTATATTAGTCCAACTAAAATCCTTGTTTCTTACCTATATTTATGGTATTAATTTATCGCGCGGCTGCCAGTATTGGTTAAACTAAAGTAATTAATATTAGCCTTGCCATAATTGTGCCGTATTAAGCGGCAATTGTAATATAAACCTGAATTAGCACTACTAATACTTTCTATGACTTGTTGTAGGCTATATTGTACCGTTATTTACTGGGTAACGTTATTTAAATAAAGCGTATACCCCCTAAGACAGCTATGCACCGAAAATTAAATAAACTATCTTTAGAGTATTTAATAACTCAAGTATATGTACAACTAATTCCTTAGGGACTCTCCTAACAATATAAATAAGCAATAAACCCGTAGAAGACTAGCCCTATTAAATATATCTCCTTAGGTAAGTAGGGCTTCTATAGTTTAATCTATTTACGCTTAACCGTGTGTAGCACTAATAGGATCTAAATAATATAGGGCAAGATTTTGAGCGTACAAATAGAGCTATTACCGACCTTTTAAACTTAGTTTATAGCGTTGTTTAAAGGGTTAATTCCCTTTACTAATATACTATAAAAGCCTTTACTCCCCTCCCAAATTATATTGCCGACACAAAGGCAAGATATAACAACTATTATAGGGTATACGCTCACGAGTTTCAAGCTTATTAAGATATACAAGCTGCTTACCAGGAAACAAAAAATACTCTTAAAGAAATCCAAAATGCCCTTATTTAAAAGCAGGAGGCCTACCTATACAAAAGTATAGAACTAGGGCTGCTAAAGTAAACGCTAGACGACGAGCGAGAAACTAAGAAGGATTTAAAGGCAAGGTATATAAAATTGGGTAAAGAGCATAAAAAAACCAATAATAAGATACGTACGTTAATAGCCGCTATTAATAAGCAAAAACAAATCTTAAAGAACAACAATTAAATAATAAGGGCGACCATTAATAAACTTTAGAAGGGGCGGGAAAAAGCGGGCGCGGAAACACTAAAAGAGATAGTTATTAGGGAGCTAACGCTCTAAACCAAAGTTAGAAGTCTTAAAGAAGAAAAAGAATCCTTAGAGAAAAGGCTTTAAGAAGCTACGGATACCGTCACGGCTAGTAAAATTAAACTATAAACCTTATAGGCGCAGTAGTTATCTTATAGTTATAGAAAAAGAAAAAGAGCAAACTAAGGCCTTTCTGCCCGATAATAGCTAACGTATTTCGCCTATTTACACTTTATCTGTTAATCGCGTTGCTTAGGTGGATTTTTAAGCGTTTTCTTTGAAATATTCTATATATTTTACGTTACGCGATTCTATACGTAGTAATCTACTCTCTATGCTTAATAAAATTTAAAGCTTAAACACGTAATTCCTTAAAAGTAGATTTCTAGGATAAAAGTTTAAAAGGGGCATCCTAACCTAGTTTTTAGCTTAGGATGCCCCCACTAAACCTATTAGGGCATAGTTTAGTTCTTTAACAATTCTGAGGCAAATACAATTAGTACTACTAGAAGTAGCTGTTTACGTTAAAACTATCGCATTATATTTAAAAAGATATAAAGGCCGAAGTTCCTATCTAATTAGCACAGATATATAGTAGCTTAATATCTCTCCCTATATAGTATAAAGCCCTACTTAGCGCAAACCTACTATTGCTTTTTATTACAATAAAGTCAAAAGCAATTAAGAGGCGCAAATAATCTCGGAATAAATATTTTAGATTTTAAGCTTTATATCCACTATAGAGAATTCCTGCTTAGCCTATTATACTATATTCTATAACATATATTAACCCCGTTTGCTTAGGTATTAGGTTACCACTAAAGTATAACCAGTTTATATAATAAAGTAATTCGCTCGGTTTACACTCTTCCTAAGATTTTATATAGTTTAATAGATTTTAGACGTAACATATAAACTTTCTAGTTAACCCGAGGCTATTTAAAGTAGCGCTATCTTATATACCTGCAGTAAATTATAGTATTATTAGCTAAGCAAAAGCTTTCTCTATAAAATAAAAAGTAGAAATAAAGCTTAGAATTTAGAGTCTTTATTTTGAGAGTATCTATAACTTCTAATTGTTGTAAATTTTATTATAATAAAAAGTACTAGCAGGTTTACGCTACGCAGGGTTTTGCACTATATAGGGGGGGATATTAGTATTGAACTAGCTAGGAGCTTCTAGTAGGTTCTTTACCACATCTTCTTAATTGTCCTTTACCACTTCTACTCTTTACGACTTCTTCTAGACTATTCTTTACTATATTCTCTTAGTATATAGACTCTACTTTTGTAGAAACAATAGACTAGGAAGATAATTTCAAACTCTCGAACTAAACTGTTCGGGTAGTTTAATAGTTATTGTTGCGATCTAGAAATTAAAGATATATTCTACGGAGCCCAATAGAGCCTTTAGGGGTGTTTGCTACCTAGAAAAGATAAAATACAATTTTTAAAGCAGTGAGCCGGTTGTTCTAATAATCTCTAGGCGGGCCGAACTTACGCCAAGACAAGAGTCGTGAAATTGCGTTTAGAACTTTAGAAGGGCTCGCCGTTCTAAAAGAACTAATTTTAGGAAATATATACTACCGGAATTACTTCTAGCGTATTAAACAATCTCTCCTAGAATTAGCTTTTCTAAAAATACTATACCCGAAATCTGTAGCCTTATTATATAAGCCTAATTTCCTATTACTACCTTTTTTCTCTAGAATTATCTCTCCTAAGAATATCCTTCTCCTAGAATTATCCCTCCTAGATTATTTCTTTAGTATAGAAGCAGAACGCCACTATCAGCTTCCTAGTGTATACTAAGATCTCTTTTAGAATTAGCCTTTCTAAATATTATATTCTTAAGCTCTGCACCCGAAATTTATAGCCTTGTTATATTATTCTATTAACTGCCTACTTCTCTAGGATTATCTTTTTTAGAAATACCCCTCCCTAGAATTGTCTCTTGTAGAATTATCTCCCTTCTAGAAATGCCCCTCCCTAGAATTATCTCTTCTAGGTGTAGAATAGGACGCCACCGGAATAATTACTTCTTTAAGCTTATTACTCTAAATCTCTTCTAGGATTAGCTCTTCTAGAGATTTTAATCCCTAAAAGCTCTATACTAGAAATTTGTTATCTTATTATATAAGCCAATTTGCCTATATTAACCGCCCTACCTAGAGTTATGTCTCTTTAGAATTATCTCTTCTAGGGTCTTCTCTCTTCTAGAATTATCTCTTCTAGATTGTCTCTTGTGGAAGCGGCACGCACTACTAGGATAATTTTTTCTCCTAGCGCCTTTGCACTAGAAATTAGGACCTTATTATATAGGCCTATTTTTCATGTCGGCTACTATACTTTTCCTATAATTATCTCTTCTAGAATCCTTTTTCTTCTAGTATTACAATATAAACGCGTAAGCACGTAATCTAGCGCGAATACCTTTATAATACCCTATTTTAGGTCCTTGCTTACACCTTTCTTTCTATTACAATATAACTTAAGTAAGTGGCCTAGAACTCCAAATTAGTAATAAAACTACTCCTTAGCAGGTTGCTTCGTATATAGTTTTAGTATTAAAGTTGGCATAAGAACGCGCCGTGCCCGTATATAAAGAATTAAGTTCATTTTTCCTTCAAAAGCCTATACGTTCACTTATAGTATTATAATTACTCCTTGTTCTTATAGAATATATATATTTAGATATAGATTAAGTATAGAAAGAGAAATTAGAATTACTAATATTAAATTTAGCTTAATTAGAGTTTTTGTAACTACACGCTTTCTTAAGTATAAATTAGTTTAGGTAAAAGCATTTCTAGGACTATTTCTAGGTTCTACCTATAAATTTAGCTACTCTCTATTTATACACGTTCTCTCTATAGCCACTCTAATTGGTCGTAAATTGGGTTTAAGATTGCAAAATTATTGAATAAACGGGCAATAAGTACTTTGCCCTAAAGGGTCGCTAATATTAAGCTAGTCTAATATAAAATTGGAAGGGTATCCTAAAGTAATATTCTCTTTTAATAGCAACAGCCACGTTTAAATATTTTAGACGCCCTATAATTATAGAGTAACCGGGCAGCATAATAGCCACGAGAAGATATATTAAACTGCTAGTTTAAAAAAGTTTAAAAGGTTAAATAGTCTTTCTTATTCTATTTCTGTAAGAAGAGAAGCTATATATATATATTAGGTAATTACGTGTAGTTTACCTAAGCAACTCTTAATTTGTGCTAGTTTAACAAGTTAATTAGAAATAGACGTAATAGAGTTAAAAACCATGAATTTAATCCTAGATACTAAGCCTAGAAGGCTTGTTAAGGGTCATTTTATTAATAAGTGTAAGGGCCTTGTCTCTAACGTCCTCGGATAATTCGGTTTTGAATCCCCGAAACTAAATGCCCGGCTCAAGAATTAACTTAATTAGTGTAGAAAGAAGATCGTCTTACGGCCCTACTATTACCTTTCTAAACCCTATAATCCTTTAACAGATATTTCCAACTTAACCTATTATTCTTATATTTATTAACAATACTTTCCAAGAGTATACGCCTTAAGGAAGTAATCTAATAAAATCTTAGCAGGCGATAAATCCAAATTTAATCCGTTAATAACAGCCTAAAGTTCTAGCGGAAAGAAATATATATACTTACCAAAAAAGTAGCCTCTTATTAAAAGCAGGAATACTTTAATCGCTTACTAAGATTATTATGCGACTTAAGTAGCGTTTATTATCCCTTTTAAACTTAGTCTAATCTACTTACCGAGATTGTTATATAACTTATAAAGCGTTTACTGTCTAATTTTAAGCTTTAGCCCACTAATGGCAGAGTGCAAGGTGTAGGTTACCTACTTTAAGACCCGGATATTATCTAACGCAGAGTTAAGCCGCACGTAAAACTATATATTAATAACTTACCTAAGAAGGCCACAGCGTGTCTTATCTTCTAGTTTATATATTTTGTATCCGCTTTTGCTATATTACTGTTAATATATAGTAGTTCCCGAGATTACAAACACTTATACATGTAGAGAGAGCTTACACTATTGGCAACGCGTAGGCGGCGGTATAACGGAAACTACTATATATACACTAACTAACTACCTTATTATATTACGCGCTAGAACGTTGCAAATATTGTATTAAGTATTATTTATCGCTTAATTACTTTGTTATATATTTTAGCGTCTTGGTAAAATACGGCGTATTCTAGAACGCCAGCCCCTATATATTATAGACTAGCTTGTTTTAAAGCCTTCTTTTCGCCATCCCTATCTTGAATATCCGGTCCTAATAGAAGTTCTATTATATATAAGATTTTTCTCGGTATTATTATCTTGATAGATACTATTAAATATATTGTATCTAATCTACAGGCCAACCCTACTAACTAACGGGGTAAGACTTAGAGGCCGATAGGTTAAAACTTAAAGGCCAACAGGTTAAGATATAGATGCCTACGGTTTAAGACTTAGAGGCTAGCGGGTTGCAATATAGAGCCCTTCCGCGAAGATTTAAGGTTAACTAGTTAGCTGGCAGAGTTATTCGTAAATAACTAAATAATAAATATTTTAAGAACGCCTGCCCCGTCTCTTCTTATTATATTTCTAGAGCTTATACTTAAGTGCTTTTACTATGTTTTGCTGCACTTCTTCTTTATATAACTTTCTTTTTAACCTCTTATTTATCTCTTAATATTATCGTCTGCCTTTAGTTTATCTTGTAATATCTCTTGTACTAGTATTTTTATATCTATAACTATTGGCACGTCTACCTGTTTATTGTCTTATTAACCTTTTTAAGTAACGCTAGCAACTATGGCCTTACTTAAATTAGTTTTCAACTATTTAGTCCTGCCACCTAAACTGCCCGAATAGCTAGACAAAGATATTAAAAGTATTAAACACAGTATTCTAACTTGCCTTATACGTGCCTATAATACCCTCGATAAGCTTATAGGCCAAGAATTTATAGAAATATAAACTTCTATTTACTATTCTCTTCGCGTTTACCCTAATGTCAACTAAGGCCGTCTTGATAAGATATTAATACTATAAGAATTCTGCGGTCTTTAACTAAAGAATCTCCTTATTCTGTATATAGTAAAACAGAATACGGTACTCCTTGTTCGACGTTATATTAGGTAAGTATTATAAGAAAGCCCTGCTAAATCCCTAACTAAAGTAATTAAAGTAGTAATAGTGTAGATACTATTATATTTAAGGCCTTTAAGGTATTGCCTTCTTCTAAGGCTGTTCTTGCTGCCGAGAACGCACTTTAATAGAACTTTCCTGGCCGCGCTGTAGAGATACCTTTCGACAAATTTATTAAAGAACCTTTCTAGAATAGCCTAGCCATATTTCTTAAGCAAGCTAGTATAGAGTCTCTAGAACGCCTAGAGGCATATTTCTCTAAGGCGAAAGCCTCTATTATTAAGGTCCGGGATACTACCGACCTAGCCCTTATTACGCAGATATTAATGCCTTTACTTAAGGTAATAGAATACTTTGTTAATATACCTAGACTATAAAAGCGAGTACGGGATAATGTTAATATACAAAATAGAGAGTTACTATAGAGAAAACTACTATTCTAGCTTATACTCCGTATTGCAACTTAGCGCTAACTCTGCCTCGCTCTTAGAAGCAAAACTAGGCGTACTTACTATAAGTTTCTTACTTGTACCGTACTTACTTAGCTTCTAGATAATTGTGCTGGTAAGCTTGCCCCAAAGTTAATAGTTATACTTAAAGCTAAGCTGTGCCGCCGTCTTACTAAAAATAGACAAGACCTAGGTCTGCTCCGCCTCTACTATATATAAGCAGCTCTTTAGCTCTATTAGCCCGCTATTTAAGGGTATTATTAAAAAGGCCATAGAATAGGTTAAATTAGCCTGGACTAACTTTAAGAAAATAATTACACGACCTATCCCTAAGCTCCCGTCTTGTGCTAATAAGTATACTCTCCGCCTTTCCCTTCTAAATAGTTAGGAATATCTCTCTAGTTTTCTTACTTTAACCTACGCAAAACCGACATATTCTGTATTGCTGTATTTCCCTCCCTTAAGCGATAGTGCGATAAAATAAGTTTAAAAGTTTACCGATTGCTATTTTAACTTGGCTAGATTAGAGAGTAGAATTGAGGCGGAACAACTATTAGCTCTAAAGTCTATGGCAGGTTGCAAAGTACGTTGTCTTAAGATAGAAGAGTTAATTGCTAATTTATTCACCGTAGTTAGAAGTGCCTATAACTCTAACCTAGAGTAAATTAGTATTTTTATCTTGAATCTGTTTGACCTCTAGGTCTAAATAAATAAATATACTATTAAAGCCTGTCCTTTTCTCTATAACTACTACCTAGTGTTTACCCCCAAGCTGCTGGATATTTTGCACCTTCCTATATTATTAGGTATATAGCGCCTCTAAGATATCTAGAGCTATCTTTAAGATAGATATAGGAACTGTTAATTTACTTATAAGATAATTTTTAGTAAACCTAATAAGGACTACTTTACTGCGTAATATTTAAAGTAGTTTAATTGGGGTCGTATTCTGCGGCAGCAGATTAAGAATGCCTTAAATAAGTTACGCAAAAATAAAAAATCTAAATAAGAAGACGCTTGCAAAAAATACAATAACCTTAGCCGGAAAATTACTAATAGTACTTGCGTTTACTCTATTAATGTTAATAAATCTTAAAATATTCGGGGATATATAAAGTGCTAGTACTAGCGTTATTGGAAACAAATGGATATTAATATCCACAAAGATTTCCTCCCTAAGAATAGTGTTTAAAGCGCCGTAGTAGTGTTTAAGCTCGATATTCTAAGCTATCTAGTAGTGTATCGGAACGCCTCTTAGAGAATATTCAGCGATCTAGGATATTCTAGTAAGCCTAGTGCCTTCTTGTCACCAGCTATACTACTAAAAGACGACTCCCGGCTTTAAACCTATATAAAGTTGACTATAAATAGTGTATTGCTTATATTAGCAACAAAATCCTTTCTCTAGACCTATTTTAAGGCTTTTAAAATAAAAGTCAGCCTGTTTAATATTCTTTTACTACTAGGGCAAACCTTTTTATACTACAATATAAGGTCCGGAATATGGCTAAAGGACCTTAATAAACTATTAATATTTTAATATCTCTATGGAATCTATATCCCGCGCGGCCTATAAGGCTTAATTATTCGACTATTAGTATATCCCGCCCCTAACACTAACGGGCTATTATTCTACAAGATTATAGCTAGTTAAACTAAGTGTCTATTAGATATATCTGTCTATAAGTTTACGTCCTATTAAAGACTGCTCTTAGGGAAGACTTAACGCTAGCTTATAATACTAGTTAAGCTAGGTGCCTTAAACATAAACTTTAGCACTAAGAATACTATATATATTTTTAGCCAACTTACCGTATAAGTAGAACTAGTAAAAAATAATAAAATAGACTTTTTGTAAGATATTTATCTAGTCTTCTAGGATTAATCTTTTTGCCAATATCTAATAGAATAAATTAATAAATATCTTCGCAATATACTCTTAAACTGGCGCGAGACGCATTGTATAAAGATACTTATTACCCTAAGCCTTTAACTCTTTACTTTAATATCTAGTCCAGATTATTAATCTGCAGAGAGGTTACTCACAGCCGCCTATAAAGCTACTTTATAATAAATCTCTAATTTTTGCGACAAGGTTAGAAATACGACTAAAGCTAATATAGCAGAGATAGCTATAAGGTATAGATTTTAGGCCGCGCTACTTTACTAAAGAATATTCGCCACCTTTATTAAATTAGATACTAAGGTGAATATAGAGGATTTATATTTATTTATTTAGGCCTTAGTAGTGTTATAAAAGAACCTTATAGTAGATTCTATAAATCTACCCTAAAACCTAAAAAATTTGCTCATTTAAGACCTAAAAATAGCGTATTAGATTCAATTCCTTATCCAAGAGTCTATATAATTTAATTCTAATAGCTTAGAGGCTGCAATTAATAAGACTTGGTCCGATTCTACTAATTCCACCGGGAGAACTTACTTTTCTTAGCAGTTACTTCTCTCTCCGAACAATAGATGGGCCGTGTTAACTATTACTAGTACGGCTAGTAAATTCACCGTCCCTTAGGTAGTTCACTACAACCTTGTTAAGGGACACTTGTTAGTGGACGGGAAGCTATTAGGGAGACTGCCCCGAGACATTAGAGCATTAGAGAATATTAAGGAGCTATTTAGGAACTAGTACCTTTTAACATTTCCTTCGCTACTCGGCGGTATAAGTTACGTTATAGTAACTTGTATACATAGTTATAAAATCCATTTCGGCCTTTATAAAAAGAGCGTAGTGATTTGAGCCCTTACTATAGACGGCCCTCTAGAGTATATTTCTTGGCGCGTGTTCATAGACAACAACAGCTTTAATTTGCCTTTAGGTCTTATTAATAATTGTGTATACTAGCTTAATATCCGTTCGGGGCGCCTAGAAATCCGACGGAAACCGGCTATATAGAAAACTAGGTAGAGCGACTAGATTCTAGATATTTAGAGTTGCTAGGCGCAATAAAAAATGGTGTTTTTGGTTAATTCCTACTTCGACCTTTGTAAGCGCGTGGCTGGGATCTTCCGCCACTTTAAGGAGGCTAAACGGTTAACTGTTTTCTAGCCTGTAAAGGGCAGCCTTTCTATTAAGCTGCGGCGTCTTAAGCTCTCTTTCTTTGTTAATAGAAGTAGCCTCCTTAAGTGTTAAGAGCTATATACAGAGATTAATCCCAACTAAGACGCGGGCACGCTTTACGGATTTGAGAGTAAAATTGTTTTACGTAATATAGCCAATAACAAACGGCAAAGTATAATTACTACTTTAGGAAAACTAACCTATAAACGCTATAGTATGTATATTACAGTTCGGGTATATAATACTAATAAATATAGTAGGTTTAGAATTAACAGCGTTTTTGGATAATTAATATGTTTACCTAAGCCGCAAATACTATACTCTAAGGCTTAATTCTATACGTTTACCTTATTTGTTTTGCCGGATTCTTTTACTAGATATACTAGTATAGAGGAAGCTCTATATATGCTTAGATCGGGCTATTATTAGCCCTAGACGCCGATAGGTGACATTCCTGCCTCTATCCTAAGAGTAATTAAGGGATTAAGCCCGAGTAGGAATTACTATTCTAAGGGTAAGGGACGTCTACAGACAGTTAATTGGAACCAACACCTAACTATAAATATTCAATACAATAGCTATAAGGCTTTTGCCTAAGAAATATTAACTAAGTTAAACCGGCTCCAATCCTTTGCCTAGTACCATAAGGAAGCAATAGAGTTTAAGACTAAGATTCCCTCTTACCTTTAAACGCGTGGCTAGATTTATTGCCTTGTTTACAAGCGCGGTAGTTCTAATTTAGATAGACTAACAACTGGGAAAAATACGGATTATAAGCCTAGAGATTAATAGGCTAGTTTACCCCAAGCCACTAATATCTATTAAATTGTAAGACTTGTTTATAAGCGACCGTTTAGTATCTTTATAATAAGAGACCTAGCAGCTATTCTTTATAATTAGAAGTTGATTGGTAGATTTTATAATACTCTAGAAAGCCTTTTAAGCTGCCTAAGCAACTTAATTAAGAATAAAATTAGCGGACAATAGGGCAGTTTTATAAACCTTAGCCGGTATACTAATACTTAGAATCTATATAGATTAATGTTTTAACTAAGTCTTTTATTATTTAGTATAAACCCTAATATAGACCTAATTAAGTTACTAGCAGCATTCTATTATTTAGATAAGCTAAAAGTACTACCGCTGCTATTTTATTCTTTCTTTGTAGAGTTTAAGCTCTATAAATCTCTAACACTTAGTTTACTCCTAAAGTTTATCGTAGCCGACTACCCTATTTTTAAACCGGATCCCGGACGGAGTAGAGCGCAGCAATACCTAGCTTGAGAGAACTATTAGATTCTATATAAGGCTGAAGGTAAAAGCCTTGTACGCTTTCTCCTAGAGTAGTGGCCTAATTTAAAGCCATTAGTAGAGGAATTTGAGTCAACCGCAATTGATATTAATCTAGCCTTGGAAAGAATCCGCCTGAAGTGGCAACGCCTATACTAAAACATAGAGCTTTTGAAGTATATTATTTAAGCCTAGGGGATTCTAGATTGCCACGAGGGCGCGATAGACATATTAGCGCCCTAAGCTTAGAACGCGAAGCCTATAATCTTCTAGGAGTGTAGCCGTAGTTCTGTTATTCTATTACTATCTAGAGATTTTCTAGTTAAATACGGGCCCCTTTTCTAGGACTATTTACTAACTAATTACTAATTGCTTCTAAGTTAGAGTTCGACGCGAATTATGCATTCCCCTAATAAGCGGAATGATATTACTCTACCTAAAGAGGTTATTAAGCTTGGTAAAATCTTGGGTTTATTTACTAGCTTCTTAAACAATCTGCGGTAATAGTACAGAAACAACTTAAAGAAGAGCCTTACAGCTTTAGAGAACGTTAGCCGCTAGCCTAAGCTTTAAGAGACGCCGCTAGACGTTAATTTTATTAGAGCGTGCATTGGGAAGGCTTGGGCGACTTTAATTAATTAGCTTGAACGTATTTGGAATGCCCTCTCTGCCAAGAACAACCGCTTTTATTAGCTTTAACTTGGTAGCCTATAGCCTTGCACTACTCCGGTAATAATTTTTAAGTAGCTGCGCTTAAGCTCTAATTATTAGTTTAGGGATAATATAAGAGAAGGTTTAGTTTTATTTAGTGTTCTAGTTATAACCTTGTAGCGGCTTCTTTAAATTAAGTATGCCTAGTTAAAAGAAGACTAGTATAAACTATTTAAGGAGTGGCAAAACACTAGCTATAAAAACTAGAGCCTACTAGATTTCCTAGACTAGTTGCTTTTTAAGATTAATAGCGATGTCCTTATTCGCCGTGAGCAGGTAGATATTGCCTATACAACTATATTACTAGTATCTAGATTGAACTCTGTACTGCAAATAAATATAGGTAAGGGTAAGTAGCTAACCTTTTAAGTGTTAGGCGGTGTAACCCTTTATGCGGACAATCTTTACTTTGTGATAAACTTTAAATTGGCACACTAACAGCTTTCTAGGCAAGTTCTCTTATATTGTGCCTATAGCTACGGCAATTCTAGTAAATAAGAAGCAGCTCTTGCGCTTAATTGCGCTAAAGGTATTACTATTATAAATAGCTTAGATAATGCAGTCTAAAATAGGAGGGTTAATTAGTTGAGAAATTAGGTATATTCTATTCTCTTAACAAATATTAACCACGCCTAATATGCTTTAACTATACTCTAAGCTCTATTGCGAAATTCTTTACTGCTGTAGTGTTATTCTTACTATACCTAAGTATATCTTGTTGTATAAGCTTAGTGGGCTATAACGCCTAGCGGACTTACGGCTTAAGGAGGCGGGGAAGATAGTTAGGTTTTAGTTATAGTTAACTAGGACGTATCGCAATATCCTTAATAAATCGGACTTTACTTTAGCAGTAAAGATATAGCTTATTTACCTAAGTGGCCCCTAGATATTAGTCGATAAATATTTACACCGCTAGGAGGTTATACAGATACTTCTCTCTCTTATTATAGATTATCTCCCGGACCTTTAACGCGAATTCCTATATAGTATTAAGGTTGTCTAACAACCGCAGAAATTTCCTATAGTATACTTTCTTTAAATAAACGTTAAAGACGCCCTGCACCGCCGAATTATAAATAATATTTTTAATAGACGGACTTTTTTTCTTTACTTAGCAGATTCAACCTCGCCCGTTAGTAAGGGCGAGATTGAGCGCGTTTTATTGGAGGAGAATATTAATTACAAGCTTGTTAAGCGGGTATTGCGGTTTTTTGCCGACCGGCCCTTGGCACGCAAAATCGTCCTCCTTGTCCGTGGGTTGCTTTAGAATAAGATTCTATTACTTTACCTAAAGAAGAGATAGAATATACAGTACGGGCTGCACCTAAATAGATATTCTATTATAGTCCCTTTTAATGCGAAAGGCGTTTTTAATAAATAGTTAGAGTTCGGCCAGCCTAATATTACTATTCTATTCACTTACTTAGCTTTCTATTACTCGGGCCTTAATTTTTCTTAGTTCTATAATAGTTTATAGAACGTTTTGAAGTCTAACAATCCTGCCACTAAGTATAATAGGTGGACCTACAATTCTAATACCCTACCGGAAGCCTTGTATTACTGGAATGTTATTAACGTTAATAACTAAGGATAAGTTAAAGAACTTTGGCGTTATCTTCGATTCAACAGAAACGTCCTTAATTATTATATAAATAGTTTTGTTTTCTCTATTTATACTAAGTAATTCGGCGTTAAGCTGTAAGCTTTTGGGTAGAATGTCCCCCTATTCTTAAAATCGCGACCTAGAGATAAAGAGACCTCTTACGCCAAGATAACCGGATTTAGCGGCACAAATAATAATAAGATAATACTTTCGCTAACTATTAAACAAGATAACCTACTAAGCCTACACTAAACTAATATAGAAGTGCTTACCTACCTTCTATAGAACCGGAACCGGTAGTACTACCTTGCGGCTTAGCAGGGAAAGCGCCTAATAAAGAAAGGGCTACTATAATATATTTTAAATATAGGGATTAGGATTCTTATAGACGCCGGTGCCTATATTCTTAAGATAGACAATCGGAGCCTTATTAAGGCATAGCTAGATATAGATACGAAAGCTAAAGGCGCTATCTATTTTAGTACTAATAATAAAGCCTAGGTCTAGTATTAAGGAGGGAAGAAGAATGTTCCACTACTAGCCACCCCTTTTGCCGAGAACCTTGACGAATGCCTTATATACCTTAGCTAAGCCTATATACGCGGTATAGACTTAAAGTTGCTATAGAACGCTTGCGGAGTACTAACTCTGGCCCTTGGCTAGACAAAGAATTATATAGTGTAAGGTAAGCTTACTTCTATCTATTATTCCTAATAGCGAGCGTACCTAATATACCTAGCTACTATAAAACTTTAATAACTCGGGAGTACCTAGTCTGTCGTTTTCTTCGCGCCTTTAGAAGTTTACTAGAGTATCTTAGATATATGCAAAAAAAGATAGGGGGATGTTATTAACTTTTTCTATATTATTAGCTAGCTTTTAGAACAGACCTGCCGCGCAAATAAGTAGTTATAAAACTTATATATTACTTAAGAAATGGATTTCTACTACCAGACGAATACGCAATAGAAGAACGCGAAGTTCCTTACTAATAAAAGCCACCGCGAAGCGTATCTTAACGTTATTTAACACCCTGAGCGTTATACTCTTAAGTAGCTATATAAAGGTATAATAGATACCTAAGCTAGCTACTACGCTAACCTGTTGTCTATAGAACTAAAGGGTTTTATAGAGGAGCTTAGCAGGTAGAGATAAGTAGTAAATAGTAGCAGGAATACAATTCTTAGCTCTGCGCTAGAGAAAGTAGAGCAGGAATAAGAGGTCGAGTTCTAAGTAGAGGAGGTATATTAGATGCAGAAGCCGACACACTATAAGGCCCTTACCTTTCCGGGTCTATATATAGCTGTCTTTTACTTTGCTAAAACTAGTGACCTCGCTAGTAAATATAGGTACGAATATACGTTTACAGCTTTAGCGGGTATAGGCATTAGTTAAAAATATAATATTTACCGTACGGCGTTGCAGCTCTTTATCTTGGCTAAGTTTATATATACTATCGAGTTTGAAAAGTATAGTTCTAATAATAATTTCCTAGTAAGTCTATTGTTTCTCTTTCCCCCTTAGTAGTGCTAACTAATATCTTCTACAGCGACCTGTTGAATGGATTCTATAGAACCCTTATAACAAGACGGCTCTTATAGTTGTCTCTAAAGAGGTTGAACTTTTAATCCCCGTTATTCGCGCAAAAAAACAAACTAAGGTACACCTTATTATATATGCCGCCCCTATTACAAAGAATATACTGCACTTTAACGGACTTTTATACTACGTTCTCTTTTGCCTTCCCGTTAGCTATATAGTACCTAACTAGCTCTCCGTCGAACTTGGAATTTTTACTAGTAGGCTTTATATTAACTTTCTAAAGTGTGCTCCTATAGTAAAATACTTATAGATTACGGATAAAACCGGCGTAGAAGTGCCTTAAAATAATAGCGAGAAGATTAGTGTCTTTACTAAGAATTCTATTAGCTTTCTTTTAGAGTGGCTTACTCTTCGCTGTATAGGGTAGAATATCTTATATACGCCAATAGGATATATCTGCTAGGGACGGCTGTTATATAAAAGCTATTCTTTCTTTATACCGCGGCGTGTAGATACTGTGGGTGTAGTGCCTTCTATAGAAGGTAGAAGAACTAGTGTTGGAGCTAAAGACGGGGATATAGACCTCGAGGATAAGTAGAATCTAATAGGTTATCCGGCTAGCTAGGTAGAGATATTAGGAGATTTAGGCACTGCTCTAAAATAATATATACTTGTAGTTATATTAGAAGTCTTATCCCTGTAATAGTTAGCCTAGTTTCCGCGATTAATGCTACCACGTACTTATTTATAATTCTCTCTTAGAATAAAAGACTAGAAGTGCTATTTGCCGAGTCTCTTTTGCCTTAAATAATTTGTGGTTTACGTATATATAGAATATGCTATTAATTAAACTTTCGCGTAAGCTAATTACTATGGCTTCTATTCTGTGACCTAGGCTAAATACCTTAACTAGCTTAGGTATGGTACTCCACTGTAATTAATAATAATTAGCACTTGAGTCCGTTTAAAAACTTTACACTTTAGGTACTTTAGAGTACTCCCTGCTTTTTAGGGTACTCTACCCTGGGGCACTCCCTACTTTTGTGGCTAGTCTATAATATTGTGGGTACTCTATAAAATTGTAGGTACCCTATGAAATTGTAGGCACTCCGAATTATTATAGGTGCTCCACACTTTGGGTACTCTATAAGATTGTGGGTACTTTATAGGATTATAGGTACTCTAAGTTTTTATAAGTACTCCCTGATTTTATAGATACTCTATAATATTGTGGGTACTTCTATGAACTGTGGGTACTCCAAGTTATTATAGGTACTCTAAGTTATTGTGGGTACTCCACACTTTGGATAATCCCGGCTTTTATAGGTACTCTATAATATTATAGGTACTCCTTGCTTTTGTGTGTACTCTAAGTTATTATAGGTACTCTACGCTTTAGGTATTCCTTACTTTTATAGGTACTCCAAATTATATAGGGTACTCTACACTTTAGGCACTCTAAATTATTATAGGTACTCTATATTTTTCCAAGTGTACTAAATATTGTATTCTATTAAATAACGTTTATTTACTGCTAGTCTTATTTTTTAAATACGCAATACCTAGGTATTCTTTTAGGTTATTCCGAATTAGTGTCCCTCTCTATATAAATATTAGAATTATCTATCTATAATTTACGCTTTCTACTATAAATCCTTCTAAGGTAGATTGGCTTAGTCTAACTATAATAAAAACATAGATTATTGAATAGTATACAACCTAATTTATTAAATAAACTAATCCCTTATCTAAGATATCTAAAAGTAACTACTACTATCTCCTCTTTATTGCGAACTAGTTCTTCCACCCTTTTCCTCGTACTTTTATCTATAAATTGAATACGAATAGGCAGTTTTAGTGGCGGCTCTATAATTCAAGCCTGTAGAGTATTAATAGTTTTCGCTAGTAATATTTTATCTGCTTTTAGGCCGTTAACCTTTACACGGTATTCGTGTAGTTGGTGATTTAATTTATCGGTATTTAGTTGCTAGGTTTTCTAGGTATATAGCTCTTTTTTAATTATTTTGTATTTAGTAGTCTTTACCTTTATGTCTGCTTATAAGGCCTTGTATTCCGCCGAAAGTTCCTGTACCTTATTCTTAAGAGTAGCTATCTCCGATAGCGCTATATCTTTTTGTTTTTCCTTATTTTCACTTAAGGCTAATTTTGCCTTTAGTAGATTAATCTTATCCTCTAACTTAGAATTTACTACTTTCTATCTCTTAACCTTATTCTAGTAACTTAACTATAGCTCTTTAAGCTTTTTAATTTTATTCTTTTCGGTATCTTAAATCTCTTCTCTAGCCTGTGATAATTTCTTCTTAAGTAGACTATTTTTAGCTAGTACAATATGTCTTTTGTCTGTTAGCTTCTTTAATTCTTGCTTAAGTTCCCCTACTTTGGCCGAAAGTCTATTATTCTTCTTTCTTAAGGCTTTATTGCGTGACTAGAGGCTAAGGATTGTATCTCTCGCCTCGGCTTCTTTATCCTTAATTGTCTGTTAAAGACAAGAAATCTTGCTTTACAGGTCCACTAAACAAGAATTTGATTTCTCTAGCTACTTTTAAAGTTCTTTGCTCTGGCGGTTTAATACCTGTAGCCGATTATTCTAGTTCTTTAAAATAGTAATCTCTTCGCGTCCAGCCACTAGCTACTAATATAGAGATATATTTATCTATATAATAGCGTAAAGCTTATCTCTAAATATATTTGCATTATTATTTCCCCTACTTCTAGGCTGCGGATCTAGGTTCTAAACCGGGCCTGCTATAGGTAAGCTTAGAGCAGTAATGTCCGCAATTTCACGTAATAGGCCTA
This sequence comes from Lepidopterella palustris CBS 459.81, assembly GCA_001692735.1. Lineage (NCBI taxonomy): Eukaryota > Fungi > Ascomycota > Dothideomycetes > Mytilinidiales > Argynnaceae > Lepidopterella > Lepidopterella palustris. Next base: position 17,802 of record KV745002.1, on the reverse strand, counting down.
GAATATTTATATTAATTAGAGATTGGAACGGATTAGAATTAGGTTTACGAATAACGCTCTGGCTCGGCAAAAATAGTTTAAAGAAGGCGAACTATACGGATTGTCTAACGTAAAAGAATAAGATACCTCTACCAATACTATAGTTATAGTTATACAGTATATTTAAGAATAGAAACTAATAATCTGCGGCATAAGTATTCTAGTAGACACGTCTATATCTACGTTAAAGGCTCTCTTCTAAATTACTAGTAGTAAAAAGAGGTCTAGCTTCCGGATCTGCTATAACGGGCTGAAATCTTTTTGTGGGTTTTTTTGCTATTAACTCGCGTATCTTATTTGAGTTATACCTAAGTTGTAAAGCTAACACCGCAATTATATACCACGTGGCTTTGTTAGATTCTATTAAAGTTAGCCTTTTTGCCCCTTTCTTTACTTTAGGATATTCCCTAATTATCTGGGGCCAATATTGTATAGAGTACAGCTAAAGTATAAGGCTGCCGAATTGTACTTAGTTAGTAGCGTTCCTACTTATAGCTGTAAACTTTATATCCGATTATTGCAATTACAGGACTCCTTTAGTTTGGTTCTTCCTAGAAAAGTAATTACTAAGAGTAGTGTCTATAGTGCCTTTAAAAGACCCTTCTTAAGAAGGGTTTTCTAGAAGACGCTTTATTACCTTAGTTAGAGGCTCGAGGTATTTAACGTCTTCGAAGAAGCTATATAGAGTAGGTATAAGGCCCTACGTGCTGGTTAGGTTTCTCTAGATATAACTTCGCTGGTGCTTATTAGTTATAGCGCTAAAGAGTACACCCTTGTCAAATAGATTTTTAAGAAACCGTAAGTTATCCCGAGACGTACTAGGGGCTTATAGCCCTAAAGCCTCTATAGTTAGTCTGTCTGTTAATCTTATTATCTCCCTATCTCTGCCTAGAATAGTCGACTAGGTTGATAGAATATAATTAAGATAATAGAGGATTCTCTAATCAACTTAGCAGAAATAAAGATAAAGATTCCCCTACCTTACTCACCTTATTATACCTTATTGCTAGAATATTATATAGATTACTAATCCAATTTCCCTACTAAAGGCCGGGTAGAACTAGTAATTCTTTAAAGGCCGCGGCTAGTTCCTTATATTTAAGGAATTATTCGAGATCTATTCTTTTGTTAGGTAAGAGGTGTAACCACCACTATTCTTTAGTAGCTAATCCACGCTTCCCTCTTCCTTAGTGTTTATAAAAGTGTATTATAGTATATATCTCGCTATTAGAGTACCTAATAGGGTTTGAGTACTTCTTAATTAGGGCGGTTCTTAGTTCTAGCCCGGCATCTAATATACGGTTAGTTAAGTCCGGCCTACTACTAGATGCTACTATATGCTTTACCTTTAGAATATAGATTTATAGTCCACTATCTCTTACTTGGTGGCAAAACCTCTTTAGCCGCAGTAATATAATTATAACCTTTTAGGCACTAAAGATAATAGCCCTAGCGTAATACTAGCCTAAGCGGCGTTTTTCTAGCCAAAAGCTCTTTAAGGGACAGCTCTAATACTCCAAGGATATAGCTAAGATTATTGTGATCTACAATGGCCGGTATATAATAAGAAGGACGCAAGTAATAGTATCCTTTTTCAAATTCCCTTTTTAGCGCGTTCTTGACAATTTTATGCGGATTGCTAGGGTAAGGGCAGCTACACTATAGACTTTTAAGCGGCACGCATATAGTTCCCTGGAAGTTGGTGATTAGATCCTTAAAGATTCTCTTATCTTTGGCGTTCGTAATATTTTGCATACTTACTAAATAAGCTTAGTAAATATTTCTTAGACTACTAGGCGTCTACCGTTTATTAAGATTAAATTAAGTAGGTGTTTCTATTTGTGGGCCTCCGCGCCCTAGTACGGTATCCCTAGCCAAGGGGGGCTATATTAGGTAGTAGTGTCCACTAACAAACTACCGCCAAAAGTTAAGTCCTTGTTAGCTACTACTAATACTTAATCTTCTTTATTAGTTCTTTTATTCCAACAGAAGCATATATACAATAGACCCTAATAACACTAATACAAAGCGCTAGACTTAATTTATAGGCCTATTAGACTCCCCAATTATTCTAGAAGGCGGTTATAAATCTAGTAGGCTCCTTGCTCCTCTAAATAATATTACCTAAACCGCCTATAGGTCGCAGTTGCCAATACTGCACAAGTGTTAAAATAATACCTCTCTTTGAATACTAGACGGTAACAAGTATTAAGTTGTATACGGTATTAGAAGCTCTAGATCTGCCCAATACATTACAGTGGTCTATAGTGTCCCTATTATAAAAGAACTGTACGACGTAAAGATAGTTATAGGGGATAATACATAAAAGCTACGTGTATAACTTCGGTAAATTAACTACCCGAGTTTTATTCAAATTCGTTAAGTTTTTAAATCTAAGGCAAAATTGTATATTGTCTGCGAGCACGCCGAATACTCCCTAAAAGAGGTTGTTTTTTTACCTGTGTATCTAAGTGAAATTTAGCTGGCGTTAATTATTAGTTAGGTTAGTTGCCCCTATTACTGCAAACCCACGCTTATTCCGTCTAGGTGCTTAATAGAATCTTGTATATAGCGTCCCTAGAATTCGCGCATAGCGAGCTGTCCTATAAGAAGCTTATACTCTTAAAAGATAGCGATATTAGAATTAGTATATATAAGTAGTCTAAATAGTTGGACAGCCATATATTAATATTCGACGAAAATAGTCTATTTAGAGCCTTACTATTAAAGGCTAGGTACTAAATCAGTAGACTAAAATAGAGATATTAGAGCGCTTGGTTTAATTTTATTCTCTTTAATAGAAAAAATAAAGCCTAAGCGGGATAGTAACTTTACGTCCAGTTTATCTAACAACTGGTTAAGAGATATTATAGAATTTCTTAACGTAACACGCTTAGCTTCGCCCTTAGAACTTCACGATGTAAGTATTAATTGGAAAACTATAGCTACTTAGCTAATAGATATAGTATAAATTTCTTAAAGGCGGTTCTCCCCTAAAGAAGGCCCTTATATGGCTAATTAGGTATATACGAATAAGTGCAAGTTTTAATATAACTCTTTTAATAGAATAGATAGAATAGTAAGAGATTAAATATAGGGATAGCCCTATTTAAACAAATCTTCTGTCTAGTATATAATACGTGTACTTTTTCGTTTTGTATATAGTTTGTAGAAACCTATTTTAAGGTTCTACTAGCTTCTATAGTGATCCGCTACTTGTCCTCTAGGCTTACTACTTATGGCGCGCTTATTGTTTCTTTTCCTATAGAACTGCGCATATAGACGGCCTTTAACCCTTAAAAGAAGTAAAGGCCAAAGCTAATAGAATCTTATTCCGCCGGAAGAGAAAGCCCTTGTTAACTATTTATTACTAATGTCTAATAATAGGTATCCTATTGCCTTATAGTCTTTTTTTTTAATAATTATCTGGCCTGCCACAACCTATTATACTAACTAGACTACGTACCCTACCCTGGCCTAAATATCTTTTGCCGAGTGTGCCCTCCTTTAGGATAAAAATAAACTCTTGTTTAAATAGAATAACAAAGTTGCAAATCGACCAAGTTAATAGTAGTAGGGAAGGTAATAAGCCACAAGGACATTAAGAACGCATAAAGAAAGCGTGCTGCGAAGAAAGTTGCTAAAGAAGTCGCGGCAGTTAAGAGAGTATATAGTTGGAAGCGTAAGGGCCAAAAAGGCAAGAAGAAGTAAAGCGGAGGTAGCGGAGCTTGCGCACTCCTTGTTAATAAAAACAGGATATAAGCTTTCCCTAATTCTATGCCTATTTCTAAACTAAATTCTAGATAAGGCGAGGTTTTCATTATATATCCGGCCGAGTACTTATTACTATCGCCTATAAACCTTACGGCTACTAGTTTATTGAGTCTAGTTTTGCTATACTTAATACCTTTGTGTTTAGAGACCGGCACTATAAGAATAGGAGCAATTAAAATAAGAGCGGCGTGTTTTATATAAATGGGCATTTTTGTCTTATAAATAGTATTAAAAATATTACTAAGTGTATATTATCTGCTCGACCTTTCAACCCTTATAAGTAACACTATAGCTATATAAAATCTACCTTATAACTTTAACCGTTTATAAAGCCGGCAGAATTTCGGCGGCTAGCGAAACGCTACTATTAGTGCGTTACCCTTTCTTGTAGCTAAACTACTACCGTGCAACTTCTTTCTAAGCAGGGTTATAGTACTAGTCCCTTAATTACATTTCGACTCTACTTAATAGAAACGGGCCTTCTTTCTAGAATAGACCTTATCTTCTAGGAACTTGCACTAGGTCCTTGACCCACTTTAGAGGCGGCTATTAAGTCCCTTCCTTAACAGGTTATCGATTAAAAATGGCTTAATAGTTACTCGGGCGACGAATGTATTATATGCGCTAATTTATATAGATTAGGAGATATTCTTACTAATTAGCGATGCGGTTATTTTTTCTATCAAAAATACCTATCTTTATGGCTTAGATTAAAGGGGACCTGTCTACTCTATAATAATAATGTTTCTTATATATATTTAAGAGCTACGTTTAGATATATAATCGGGCTTTAAAAAATATCTAGTAAGTAAAGTATAAGCCTTCTAGCTTTAGCGGCGGCTAAGAGAAATAACACCGTGAAGATGCTGCTTGCACAGGTCGATATTAAAGTTAACTTAAAAGACGTAATAGGCAAGACGCCCCTAATATAAGCAGTATATAATAGATATAAGGTAGTTATAAATCTGCTAATTAAGCGAAACGCCAACGCCGGCTTATAGGCTAAAGATAGCTGCACGCCGTTAGCTTATATAGTAGTTATAGGTCACAAGGTAGCTGTAAAGCTGCTACTGGCGTATTACCGCGTTAAACCTAACTAGAAGGATATGTAAGGTATAACTACACTTAGCTTAGTAGTAGGCAATAGGTATAAGGCGGTTGTAAAGCTGCTACTTAAGTTCAATATTAAAGTTAACTTAAAGAACAACTACGGTTAGACGCCCCTCTTATTTTTATTAGAAAATAGGTATAAGGCAGTTACAAGGCTGCTGCTCGAGCGTAGCGCCAAAGCCGACCTAAAGAAAGTGAAAGAGTTAGGCAGTAAAACGCTATTAGCTTATACGGCAACAAATAGGTATAAGGCGATTATTATACTATTACTTAAGCACGGCGTTAAAATTAACTCAAAGAATTTACTTAAAAGAACGCCGCTAGCGTCTGCAGTAGAAAATAGGTATAAGGCGGTTGTAAAGCTACTGCTTAACTATAGCTTAAATGCTAACTCTAAAGCCAAAGATAGAATAACGCTACTACGCTTAGCAGCCGGTAGGTAGAAGGCGGTTATAGAGCAACTGCTTGGGTAGCCGGGCGTTAAAGTTAACTCGAAGAATAATTAGTATAGCCTAACACTGTTATCTTTTACAGCAGCGATAGAAAGCGTAGCGGTTATTAAGTTGTTACTTAAGCGGTCGGAGATTAAGACGAATTCTAAGAACGTAAGCAGTAAAACACCACTTTTATAGGCGGTAGGTAAAGGGCACAAAGTGATTGTAAAGCTTCTACTAGAGTAACTAGACGTCGAAGCCCAATTAAAGGATTTTAATAGCAAGACGCCGCTTTTATAGGCGGCACGTAATTAGTATAGAACAATTATTAAGCTACTACTTAATTATATAAATAAAGTAAAAGGAGTCTTCTACTAGTAAATTATAGAGTAATTAATTGCTACGGCAGTGAATCTATTATTTTACGTAATTATTTATAATATTCTTATTCTTTAAAATATACGGCGTTTTGTTTGCCGCCGAGAGCGGTGAATAGAACAATTAATAGTATACCTAAGACGACTGTATTTTTCCCGGTACCACCTTTATTCTAGTGGACAAGCGCCTAAAGAACAATAATGTCCCTTTCTATATAGCGTAAAACGCTACTTAGCACAAACCCGCTATTGCTTTTTATTACAACAAAGTTAAAAGCAATTAAGAGGCGCAAATAGTCTCGGAATAAAGGTTTTAAATCTTAAGCTTTATATCCGCTATAGAGAATTCCTACTTAGCCTATTATACTATATTCTATAACATTTATTAACCCTGTTTGCTTAGGCATTAGGTTGCCACTAAAGTACAACTAGTTTATATAATAAAGTAATTCGCTCGGTTTATAATCTCTCTAGAATTTTATATAGTTTAACAGATTTTAAACGTAATATATAAACTTTCTAGTTAACCTAAAGCTGTCTAGAGTGGCGCTATCTTTTACGTACCCGCGGTGAATTATAGTATTATTAGCTGAGCAGGAGCTTTCTCTATAAGATAAAAAGTAAAGATAAAGCTTAGAATTTAGAGTCTTTATTCTAAGAGTAATTATAACTCCTAATTATTATAGACTTTATTATAATAAAATATACTAGTAGGTTTGCGCCACGCAGGGTTTTGCGCCACGTAGGGAGAGACGTTAGTATATTAAGGGTAAGTTAATTACTATTAGGCTATACTCTCTAATTCACTATATAGCCTTAGCGGTTTAACGTATTTTAGGTAATGTAGATCTCCCTGTAACCGGGGAAATAGATAGAAATAGGGATTTAGTAGGTTTTAGCGTAATTACGTTATACTATATTGAAAACACTACTAGCTGTCTAGCTAAAGATTATCCAAAATGTAACGTATAATAGTTAAGGTTGCGGAAGAAAAGAATAGAGATATTACACCGGTTAACTTATTAAGCTCACTTTAACGGAATACAATTAGGTCGGCCGAAAGTCTAGCTCTATAAGTTCTACTCCCCTATCTATACACTCCGCCACGGTACTATATAGCGTGTCCGCTACTTTATTACGCACGCACACTATTAAGTTATAAGAATAGCGTAAGTTTACAGCTTGGAGGTGCTTATAAGATACTACTATTTAACCTTTATTCCTAGCTATCTTGTTCTTAACTAAGCTTTTAGGGTTTATTTCCTTATAATTTTCGTAGAGAAGTCTATATTTGCCAATAGGGATTATATTAGATTAATGGCTGTGCCGGATATAAAATTTAATTTTTAAAATCTATATATAGTTAGACAAAAGCGAAAAAACAATAATAAGAATATACGTATTTTCTATCTTTTTTAAGAAGACTGTTTATTTTCTTTAGAACCTAATTCTAATGTTCTAGTTAACTATTAGCGGGTGTTTTATATTTAATTGGTATTTCTTACCTATATACTCTATTTCCCAATATAGGGAAATCCTTTTAATACTAGTAGCCCTTCTATTTTTTATCTCTATTAAGCGTTTCAGATAACTTAGTTGTCTAGTAATATTAATTCTAGTGGCGAACAGTAGGATAGTTTCGAATCTTGTAAAATCTAGTTCTTTGCTATAGGGACCATTAATAATAGCTATTAGATTAGCTTTTTTAGTTCTCTTCTCTTTTGTATATAGTTGTAAACTGCCTGTGAATCCTTGTCTTGGTTTAATAAGAAGGGACAATATATCGCGGTCCTACTAAGATACAAAGAATAGATGCGCCTATATAAACGCTGTACAGCTAACTTTTAGCAAACGGAGGTATACAAACTATTTAGCTTTAAATTCTTAAGTCTATACTAATTTGACTTTAACTAGAACTATATTTGTTATAGCTTTAATACTAGCACTGCATCGCAACACCTTTGAGCTCCTATACTTAATATTCCGGTAGGCTATGTGTATACACTAGAGCAAGTAATTTGATGCCTAGAGGCAAGTGGTTAGAAACACGTATAACTTTGGCGGCCTTAGTAATAATAACGGAGCTAGATGCCTCCAGATTGCAACTATAAGGGTAATAGCTAGTATAAGGTAAAATTTGGCAAAGATCTTATAGAAGTAAGTTAGTGCGAAGGGGATTAACCCTAGAGTAATACCACTTAGTGCTACTAGGGCCTAAAGGGTTCTTATTAGCAAATTCTAGTAGTAGAATGTGAATTACGTACAACTAGAGATACAGTATTTCTTAACTATATTCCGTTCAAAGATACAGTTAATACTAAATATAGTATATCTTTAATAATTAAAATTTTACTAATCTAGTTATAAGCCCTTCTATAAAGCTCAGGGTCGATACCAAATAAATAGGCGATAAATCCTGTGCGTAAGCCTAAAGCTAAAGGGATTATATTTACAATTACTATCAGTCCTAATTATTTCATAAGACTAGTGCGGTCCTTAACACTAACTCTAATATAGAGAGTATTCATAATCCACACTATAAGAATTAAGATAGCGTCTAAGCCAGTAGTCTTAACTACCCCTTGAAAATATTTATAAATCTACGGATAGTGAATGTATTTTCTATAATAAAATAGTGTTATACTCTAGCGGTTTAAAATATATGCAGTAAGAAGGGCACAGGCGAATAAAGCCCCTAAAAGTATTAAATACTAAAGGAATATCTCTATTTCGTGTTGCAAATTTGAATATTATATTCTACTAAGGATGCTTTATATAGTACTATAGATAACTAGGGCACTTAGCTTCTATTACTTAGTAGTAATAAAGGCCGCTTAAGGTACGTACAAAACCCGGTTCCTAAAATAGAAGGCTAAATTATAACGCCTATTTAGCTATCTAGAGCCTATTTTAGTCCTCTAATTAACAGCCAGGACGCTATTTAGGGTGCAGCCGACATTTAAGAAGGTAGATAAACTAGGTATTTGCAAAGTCAATTATTTTTTCACTTTACTAGGTTCTACCGGCGTCTACTAGCCTAAACTCTATTTTATTTCTAGCAGTATTTATTAGGGCCTTAAGCTAAATTTTAGTTCCTTGCGTTATATATAATAAGAAACTGCGAGGGTTGTTATTAGTGTGCCTAATTATAGACTAATAGAAGTAATATATAAAATTATAGAGAGTAGGCGGATAAGAATCGTTAATAGAAAACTCCTTAGAAAGTTTTCTATAACGTTACTAATAGAGCCGGGAGAAGCAGTATTAGATTTTAAAATATTTTTGAAATTACTGTAAGCCTTATAGTATAAAATAATAAGATCCTGTATTTGGCTAAAATTCCCTAAATTACAATAACTATTCAAGCATATTAACTATTTCGAGAGCTTACAAGTAAGGGTTGCCTCTATGTGTTAAGGGGTAACGTCCCCCACTACGTGGCAAAACACACCCTAAGCTAGGACGCTTCCATTATTTATACACCTTAGGTCTCTCCCTTATTAATATTTAATGCTTTGCTTAAAATACTAGTTTTATTAGGTATTTATCCTTGTATTCCTAGTCTATAGTAAGAAAATTAGGATAATATAGCTAGATTGTTAATTATTTTGTTTATAGTATTTAAGGCCGCTCTATATTTTAACCCCTACTCTATTACAACTAGTAATATATCTTTAGATCTCGGTATATTAAAGTAGTAGCTCTACTAATAAAGAAACATTTCCTAAGCTTTGAATATTCTTAGCCCTTGTTTTTATCCGCTCCAAGTTTCTCCGGGTTGGTAAGTAAGTGAAGTGTCTTGGCAGATAATTTTAGTGTGCTTACGTAGTTCTATATTATATTCTACGCTATAGAAAGCTATAAATACCACAAAGAGGCGTTGACCGCTATTGCGGACTTAGTTAGATAGTATAAGGGCCACTTTCCCCCTTCTACTACAGCGTGGGGAATCTTCGGCTAGTCTTAAAAGGAAGGTTATTTACGGTCCGTTAAAGATTAGGTCCAGACTTACCTAAAGAATATAGGCTACAAAATAAATCCCGCTTTTTATAAATAGATAGATGTCCGCGCAATAGTACTACCGAAAGGTGAATTAGTCGGCTTTATTAGGAATAACGTTGCGGAATTATAGCTTGTGTCGAACTGGTACAAATCTATAGCGGCCTAGTATTAAACTAGCTAGAAGCTTCTTATAGGTTCTTTGCCACTTCTTCTAAACTATTCTTTGCTACTTTTTCTTTTCTTCGCCACTACCTCTAGACTGTTCTTTGCCACATTCTCTTAGTATATATAAAGCCCACTTTTGTAGAAGAATAGAAAAGGAAGATAATTTAAACTTCTAAACTAAACTGCTTAGATAGTTCAACAGCTTAAGAAAAGAAGGCTCTAGCCAATACAACAGCAGTAAACTACTATTATACAGTTCTTTAGCTTTGCGTTGCCTACTAGGCAGTTTACTATTTACAGTACCTAATAAATATAATAATATATTATATTGATTAAACTCTCGTGTAAGCTACTATATAAGGACGAGCTTGTGGTGCACGAACTAATAATAACTAAGTAAAGAAAAAAAAGTGTGGAGGACTACTCTTTTTAATATCTTATAGTTACACTTGCTTGTATAATTGGCTTCCAGTCTATATATTCTATAAGATTTTCAAACTACAGGGCCCTACGTCGCTTAGTATAGGCTTGCCTTACTTACGGTCCGTATAAGCGAAAGCTCTTTAAGTTAACGTTAGTTACAGAATGTAAGTTAATCTAGTTATAGCAATACTATACTATACTGTATTATCTTATAGTAAGTAGACAGATTAATATACAGTAGTAATAATAGCAGTATAATATAACGGGGGCATTGTTAATTTATAGGCAGGCTTATTATATAGTAGTATATATATTTAGCTTCCGGATCTAAACGCCTTCTACTACTTTGGCAAGTACCTTGCAGTATATAGACGGATGCTTAATTACTCTATAGCTAGCTTTAAGTACTATAGATTAACTATAGAATCTACTAGCTTAATACTAATACCTTAAGTTGCGGGTTCGGCTTTAGATTTTATACGCTAATTACCTTGATAGAACCCTCTTATATAGTTTACTACGGTGTTACCTAGACTAAAAAGGCACTCTAAAGCTTACAATAAAGGGATTTATTATTCTAGTAGTAAAAAAAAGGAGGCAGCAATTATTCCTTACCTAAGTATTAGAGACAAGTGTTTCGGATTTTAGGAATACTATATATCCTTTAAAACCCGGCCAAGTACTCTTCTATACATAATTTTATCCCCTCTTACAATCCACAAGACATTGTAATACTTGTATAGTAGGGCTGATCTCGGCCGTTCTTAAAAAAGCCACTTGTCCAGGCCAGTTTTATTATACCTGGGCGAGTTGGAAGTATGCCTATAAGAGATAGCAACCAATTTACAACACTCTCGCTTAGGCCGGCCCTATTTAAAGAGGGTAACGTTAGTAGTATATTGCAGCCGCAGTATTCCGACCTAAATACTAGAAGGGCTATAAATAGAAACGTAAAAATAGTGGGTATTAGTAAGAGACCTATTTAAGGAGAAGAAAGCGATTTGGGTTTTGCCGAATAGGAAATATATAGAGCTTTATACTAATGGCTTATTCTCCGGGGAAGTAATAGGAATAGAATACTAGAACTTGGTTTCTAGATCTGATTTATAAGTAAAAAGGTATAAGCCGCAACTATTAGGTATATTGTTCTCGCTTAAATTTAAAGTAATTTCTTTAGGGCACACCTGGCGACTCTAACTAGCTGGTAGTAGGTTCTCCGGATTTTAAGAAAGTGATTTGTACTTATTCTAGTTAGAGCCAATACGCCGACTTCTACTAGGAGAAGGAATATCGGCAGTATACTATATAGTTATTGAAATAATTGTTCGGGATATATAAATTGGGCGTCTATTTTTAAGGTACTTACATCTAGGTTACTAGCTCTACAGGTCTATTTAACAGTTCTAACTAGCCTAAGACCAGCTAGGAAGAGCCCTTAATACTTAAGAAGTACTAGGTTGTCTTGAATAAGTCCTTCTGGAGCCAATAGCCTATAGTTGCTATAATAATACAATGTTAAAAAAAAGCTCTAAAAGCCTAGAAATAAAGCCTCCTATAAAGTTTCTACTAAGTGTAGACGTTAATCTAGTATAAGCTTAAAGAACGTCTTCTTTATATATAAAGTTTAAATTACTTACTTCTTAAACTATTTCTGCGTAGGTGTTAAGGCATAAATAGAACTTTAAGAAAGACCTTTACTATGCCCTTACGTCCGATTAATCTCTATAATCTCTAAAATCTAGATCTTTGTACTAACTTAAGTAAGAGTACTCCTAACGTACACTTTTTCTCTTAAAATACAGTCGCCGTTTTGAGAAAATTCGTTCTTGAAACGTCTACCCCCTTTAATAGTAGGGTGCTAAGAAGCTACAATTAAGTGGGAAGATATATTTAATACAGCGATTAACGCCTTTAAACGTAACCACTTCTTGCTTTAATCTTCTAGGTTTAGAAATACCCTTAAGACTATAAAGTCTATATTGGCAGTTTCTACTATCCACCGTAATAAGAGTAATAGAGGTATAAGAATAGATAGCGCACATTTAATTTAGCTAGCCTTGCCTTGAGTTCTTATTATCTTGTATTATGCAAAGTGAATCAACCTATAAATATTGTTTGCCTAATATAGAGGTAATCTATATTGTATCTTTAATAGTTCTCGGAATATATTCGCCTATATACTTATAAGAGAAAGAGTTAGGTAGTTTAAGTTTTACTACTATGCTTTTCTTTATCTAGAAACAGTCAACTTGACCCTAGACGTAGCTTAACGTAATGTAGCGAATTCCTAGTCGGGCTAATACTAGAGAATTGGTCCAAGTATTTATAAACAAGCTAGGTTTTGCGGGGGCAAGTTCTTATATATATTACGGAGTATCGCACTCTCTGCTATAATCCTAATAATAACACTTATACTAATATTATAACGTAGCGTAGTTAATTTAATATGTATCTAGAACTCGGCCTAGACTAATATAATTTGGGACCGTGTCTTTCTTAACTAGTTCTAGGGGAGGATAGAAAGAATTATTCAAAAATGCTTATAGATACGTCCTATTCCGCGGCTTTAGTAGCGATATTTTTTTCTTCTTAGGGCTGTCCTTAAGCCAAGTTGGACTAGTTAATTAAAGAAGAAAGGTAAAGTGTATTCTATAGCCGGACAAGACTTGCTCGGTACTTTCTAGCGTTACAAAAAACTCTTCGAAAAGGGCTATAGCAAAAGCGCGAGCGATTTAAAGGTAAATATAGCATAATATACGTAATTCTCTTGTACTGCTTAATTGATTTAGCATGGCTGTAGGTCGAATTTAGAGGAATAAAATAAAATAGCTTAGATCTTAGCAATGGATTCGCTTAGTGCCTGTATAAGCAGATACAAAAGCCTTTAATTTAAGTATATAGAAACTAGGATTTAGATTTCCGAAGCCGTACCGTAAGTTTATACGGTAGTAGGCTAAAAGACTAGTATTGTTTAGGTATTACCTAGTAAAAATTACACTAAAGTGAATAGGGTAAGGCTTCTGCTAGGGATATTAGGTTAGCGCAAAGATAAGTTATAATAGCCGGAAGCCGATTCTATAAGTAAGTGTAATCTTCTTATTTTCTTACAGCCTAAAGGATCTAATTAGGCTGCAGCCTAATTACCCTAACTATAGCTTTTACTTAGGTAACACTTCGGCAGCTCTTTTCTTCTTACAAAGCGGAACTCCTAAGAAAATTGCAGCAGTAACAAATCTTTAATATTACTATAATATATATTTATTTTCTATTATATTCTAAAGTATAGTTGTAAGCGCTAATAGATAAAGCTAAAATAAGCCTTTCTAGTGTTTAACCGTACTAAAACCTGAGATATGTGTCGGCTATAGGGCTATAGGTAAAATAGTACCTTACAAGAGTAAAAGAAACGGTAGAGTATATAGCGGAATATAGCCCGCGCAATATTATAGGGCTTAAGATGGGAAATGCCCCGAGTGTAGTTATCCGACGCCCTAGGCGGCGCTAAAAGCTAAAACACCTATAGTAATACTTTCTATTCAATGATCTTTTAAGGACAAAGGGCCACGCTAACCCTAGGCATAGTTCTTATAAAGACGTGTAGCTAGCGTTACGGATAAGAATATAATAGATCTATAAATTAGTGCTGTTTTAATATAATAGGGAGCGGTATCTTATAGGTTAAGTCCGCCTACGTTAATGTTATACTATATTAAAGGCACTTTAGAGGCTATAGAAGCTTCGGAGACATTATAGTCTACTAAAACTTAACATTTCCTTAGTGTATACTTGTCCTTAAAGCTTCTAGCCCAACGTATATAGTCCTCGGTAGCGTTGTACCCTTTACCGAGTAATGTCTAGCAAGCTAGGTGTCCGACTTTAATTAGGTCGTAATAAGACCGACACGTAATAAATATACGCTAAGCTATAAATAGAGGCAATTAGCTAAGAGGGTAATAGTATGGAGCGGAACGCTTTTACAACGACAAATAACGTTGGCCTTAAGAATAGAGGCACAATGCACACTATAGGCTAGAGAGCGTCGGGTACTTTAGTGGTTTGTTACCTTGTTGTAGGTGCTATTTTGCTGTGCTGGCAAATAGCTAAAAGGGCGATAGCGCAACGCGCTTACGCAATAGCGAATAGCGGGCTTGTAGATAAAGTAGGTGCAGGTAGAGAGGGGTCGAATCTAGAGGCGCAGGCGGGTATAGAATTATTACGCGTAGTTATAATATAATTGTATTTCTCTATATATAAAAAACGCGATTGTATAGCTATAAGCTAGTTATATATTCTAGGTGCGGCTTTTTATTACTAATTATATTATATATTTAAAGGCGCCTAACGTGATTAAGGTTCTCGCTTAGTTTAAGAGGTACTAATCGGCGTGGCAATATTGTGCGATTTATCCTCTTTTAACCGCCGTAGGGCTGATAAAGACCTATTAGCGTAATTCTAAGGCTAATAAGGTTAGATACTAATATTAGACTCTATACGGACGGTGCCCGGCTCTACATTAGGGCTTTATAAGATAAGACCTAAGTTACCCTGCTATAATATAACGCCCTTGTAAGATTTACGCGGCGGCGACAATAAGGCTTATATTTTTCTAGGCAGCGGTAGTAGAAAGATAGAAAAAGACCCTAGGTTAATAATACAAGCAGTAAAATAATTATTAGTAATTACGCGGAGGGTTTCTATAACTGTAAAACCTAGGTACCTATTATTTCGCTCGCTACGTAGTAATACTTGCTACGTAGTAAGGGATAGTAATATTATTGTAATTTTCTAATTCTAGGCCAGTTTCTTAAAGATTAATTTTTAAATTATAGTGTATTAATTTACACCAAGATTTTAAAGATTTATATAGGATAGACTTGCGATTACTAATTAGTAAGCTTGTTTTATTGCGGAGGTATCTCTCGGCACAGGGATAGACGTTACGTTTAATATTAAAGGAAGATAAAAGCCATTTAGTCTAGATTACTACGCCTAAAAACCAAATCCCAAACTGTGCTAACAGTTCCTAGAGCACACGCTTAAGCACTTACTTTATTATATCCCAGCCAAGTAAGCTAGATTCCTTTAAAGTAAGGTAAAACAAGTAGCTCTTCCCTAATTCTTTAATAATATATGCTGTATAATATATAACAAGTAGTTCTAAACTGTTTACAGAGCCCTAGCTAACTGGACGCGAATAGCTATACCGCAATAAGCTAACGATATTCTCTATATAGTTCTTATATATAATATAACGGATTAGAATCTACTAAAGCTTATAGAGCGAAAGCGCCTTTAAGGGCCCAATTCTATACTTCTCCGCGAATATATAGATTCGAGTATAACAGAAAAAGACTTTAGTATAGTTATAGTACAGCTATTGTTTTTTCCGGGCTTAAGGAGGAGATAGTATAATATAATTATATTCTGTAAATTCTTCCTATAATTGTTTCTTCTTGGACTTTAAGCTCGCAGTTTTAAGTATTTTTATAACTATAGCTTTATCGGATAAATAGTACTCCGCTATACTATTAATTTCTATTTTATTAGCGTTACAGTTTCTAAAAAGATTGTTAGAACTAAAGGAGTCCGAATAGTAGACTAATAAAGCGTTTACGACGTTGTTTTTAGATATCGCAATAGGACGCTTTTTAGGATACTTAGTAATCACCTTTTAGAGAACGGGACTTAGGTTTTACGTAGCGTATTCAATGTTTTACTAGGGTGCGTCGTGTTGTACTTTCTCGAGAACTATTTCCGGATTCGCGGAGAGGTAATCCCCGGTATAGGTATATTGCGCAAATTGGACAAACGTATTCTTGTTAACATCTTCTAATAAACAGCTTACTTTCGCTTCTAATAAGTGTTTGTTTACTACGGCTCCTAGTGGCCGTAAGTAGTAGGCTATAAGCGCGGCGTAAACTGTAAATTTTCTTTTATTCTCTCCGACTAGAAAAGTGAATGGCTTAGAGGCCAAAATGCTATTTACTTAGGGAAATTATTAGCCTCTTACTCGTTCTCTAGAATGCGAAGCAGGGAGGTGGGTTACCTTTAATATAATAGTACTATAATTCTTAGTGTAATATAGGAATAGTAAGTAAAGGTACTAGCCTTAAAGCTTAGAAATTCTCGTTATATATATATATTAAGTATATATGCTGAAGTTATAAGACTTTGAATTAATTAGAATAGGCCTAAGCTATCCTGCCACACGGTACAGCGTATAGCTATATTTAAGCCTCCGGTGCCCAAATTCAATACGTATATATTCCACTTAAGTGCCTAAAGAAGACGCAAAAAAGTAACCACTTTAGGTAACTATAAATACCGCAAATATCGAAGCCGTAGACTATATTCCGGTTACAAGGCTAGAATGCCAAGGCTAATATCCCAAGAGATTTTCTCTTCTCGGGATAGCACCGCTAAGCCTATAGTAGAATAGCTTGATTTTATTGGCCTTTGGCCTAAGTATAGCTAAATTATAATTCCTAACTAAGTTAATTAAATAAAAGTCTAGGAGAATATTAACGCTCCAAAAGTCGGCTATTAGAAAATACGGTCTTTTATATAAACATAACTCTAACTTGAAAATTATGGCTTCGACTTACTTTATTAACTATTTTTATTGCGGCCTTTATTTCTTGTGCAGTTCTTAACTTTTAAATAATTTACAATTAAAACAACTAAATAGCTAGTATAATAACGTTTACCGTAAGGGCCTTCTATTCCGTTCTTTATGTAGCAGTTTTAATATTATATTATAGTTTAACTTTAAGAATCTCTATACCCGAGACGAATCTTTACCCACATAAAAAGGCGTAGAACCGATTTCTATTAGTCCTGTTATAAGTGTAAAAGGCGCTATTAAAAACAATTTAGGTGCAGCCCTTCTAAATAATTGCACTCTCGGCACAGAGAAATATACACTCGGATTTAGCAATTACGTAGAAAGTAATGAATTACCGCTTAATATTATAAACTTCTTACCGGAACCGTTAAAAAGCGTAGTAAAAGAGCAAATTCCAAGCCTTACGAATCTTGATAAGAAACTGTCCCTCTTTAATTCTTAGAATATTTCCCTTCTTCTAATTATAGGGTTGCTTTTGCTTCTTTTACTAGGCACTATATTCTTTACTTTTTTATTTAATTTCTATAGTTTCCAAGGCCTAAAAAAGAAGGTAATTTTTATACTTTATATAATTTTGCTTTTAGCTTTCTGTATCTCCC
Organism: Lepidopterella palustris CBS 459.81; assembly: GCA_001692735.1. Taxonomy (NCBI): domain Eukaryota; kingdom Fungi; phylum Ascomycota; class Dothideomycetes; order Mytilinidiales; family Argynnaceae; genus Lepidopterella; species Lepidopterella palustris. Next base: position 254 of record KV745002.1, on the reverse strand, counting down.
TTTTCCCTTTTACTTTTATTATTTATAGTCTATATAGTCTATTATTAGCAGCAAAAAAAATACCTAATATTAAAGTAGAGGAGGGTAAGATTATTAGGTATTTATAGGGGGTTATAGGCTCTAGTGGGATTATTAACTTACTCGCCTTTATAATGCCACTTATTAGTTTAAAGCTATTCCCTTGTCTTAATTAATAATTTAGCTAGATAAATCTCGCTTTTTAATATAGCGTTGGTCGGAAATAACTATATAGT